>JARGYO010005626.1:2994894-3282394 GCA_029206835.1 Rana muscosa
CACTGCAGCCCACAGCCACTGAATGTGGCTAACTACTACTATATATATTATGAAATGGATAAATGAGAACCGGTAGTAAGGGTTGGGACCTGTGTGGGACCTCAATAAACCCCAAAAAAACAGATTTTACGGTAAGTACAAAAATTCTATTTTTTTTCTTATTCATTAAGTGACTGTCAGGACAGGGGTCTGAAGCCACGAACCCCTACTGCATCTGACAGCATCTTGCTGAGCCACCTGAGATGCTGGACAGCTCCCGGTCTGATCTCTTAGAATAATCTTGCTTCGTCTCTTGTTTCTGTTGAACCTTGAATGCTTTGCTCCTCCCATGAACTTCCTGTTTGCCAAATTATTGTGTCCTCTCCAGCTAATATCTTGCTTCTTTGCATACCTGCAGCTGTCCTTATCTCCACTACCACTTGTTACAGACCTTTGACTTATTTTCAAGTATGCTTCCGCAGGATCCCAACCTGCAACTATTCTTGATTGACCTTTGGCTTGTTTACTGAGTACACTTTTGTCTGATCCCTACCTGCTATATCTGCTACTGGGCCCCAGCTTGCTCATCTCTTGGTGGGGCGATCCTGTGGATCATGACCTTGTACTAACTTGCAGCGAAACCGATCTCCAACATCATGAGCTTTGAAGAATACTAGTTAGTGCTTAGGCCTCGCACCTTGGGTGAGCCTGTGTCATCTGCCAGGGTGATCTTATCTAGCTGGTTGATGGGAGCCTGTTTACTGCTATAGCTGCTGGTCTCTGAGCCTGACCCCTAACTGGGACAGGAATACATGTTTCCGATGAAATTGGGTCATCCAAAAACAGTCAGACTGAGGGGTGGGCAACAGTAACAAAACACTAACAGGTCCACATAGCAAAACAATTAAAACTGGGACTGCCTGCAGCTCAACAAGCTATCTGAAAGGATTTATTCCCAGAGATAGCATCAAATTAAGCCTGAGCATCCACCGGGTATCGCTTACAAAATTTGTAAACAGAGGACCAAGCAAATCTGAGAAACAGTTCCCTGATGCTGAAAAGCCCCGGAGCAATCACAGACTTCGTAGATCAAGCCTTAACAGGAAAGGGTGGAACCCAATCTTTAAGAGCATGAGCTTAACCATTATATTGTGTGATCCTTGAGAAACAGTGGAACAAGAAGCTGATTGTCCTATACAGGGATTATTAAGAATGACCAAAATTAAGTCAGTCTTTGTAATGGAAGCAGTTATTGCATCATATCTAGACAGTGAAGAAAATTTTCTTTCAGATGTACTGGCGCTAGACAAAGGGATAGAAGAACAATGTACTTGAGATGAGAGGCCGAAACCACATTAGGAAGGAAGAAGGCTCTGGGCCTTAACACCACCTTATCTTTATGAAAGACCAGAAAAGATTATTTAAAAGACAAAGCTGCCAGCTGTAGCACATTCCTTCACAGAGGTGATGGTGAAACGTAAAGCAACAGTCTGAGTTAGGGTGGAATAAGAAATATTCCTGATAGGTTCAATACACTTTCTTTAACCACTTCCCACCTGCCATATGCAGAATGATGGCCGGGAAGTGGTTCTGTTATCCTGACTGAGCGTCATATGATGTCCGGCAGGATAACATGCCGGCGCGCACCCCTGGGGGCGCGCAGCGTGGCGATCGTGAGTATGGCGTGTCAGTCACAGCTGATCACAGCTAGAACCAGGAAATGCCGGTTAACAGCATTCCTCGGTTCGTGCTGACAGGGAGAGCTGATCAGAGGCTCTCCCTGTCAGAGGGGGGGTCTGTGCTGATAATTAGCACATTGATTATCAGCACAGCCCCCATCAATTGTAAAAATAAGCTGCCAATCAGTGCCCAGTCAGTGCCCCATCATAACCCCCTTCCAGTGCCCAATAAAGTGCCAATCAGAGCCCACCACAGTGCCAATCAGTGCCCATTACAAAGCCAATCAGTGCCCAGCAGTAACACCTGTCAGTAACCAATCAGTACCTCATCATCAGTGCTGCCCATCAGTGCCACCTGTCAGTGCCAATCAGTACCACCTATCAGTGCCAATCAGTGCCTCATGTCAGTGCCCATCACAGCCCCCTGTCAGTGCCCATCACAGCCGCCTGTCAGTGCCCATCAGTGCCGCCTGTCAGTGCCCATCAGTGCCGCCTATCAGTGCCCATCAGTGCCACCTATCAGTGCCCATCAGTGCTGCATATCAGTGCCGCCTATTGGTGCCCATCAGTGCTGCATATCAGTGTCGCCTATCAGTGCCCATCAATTCTACATATCAGTGCATACTCATCAGTGCCCATCAGTGCCACCGTATTAGTGCCAACTCATCAGTGCCACCTCATCAGTGCTGCCTCATCAGTGCCCGTCAGTGAAGGGGAAAACTACATTTTTTGACAGACACTAAGAAAAACTTTTTTTTACCAAAAATTTTGGTCTTTTTTAGTTTGTTTAGCAAAAAATAAAAACCCCAAAGGTGATCAAATACCACCAAAAGAAAGCTCCATTTGTGGGAAGAAAATGATAAAAATTTAGTTTGGGTACAGTGTTGCATGACCACGCAATTGTCATTCAAAGTGTGACAGCGCTGAAAGCTGAAAACTGTCCTGGGCAGGAAGGGGTGAAAGTGCCTGGTATTGAAGTGGTTAAAATGTTGACAGAACAAAATTTAAATTCTAAGTCACATGTTGTTGCACAGGCGGAGCTACATTAGAGACACCCTGTACAAAAGTCATAATCAAAGAATAGTGTCAGGGCAGGAGGAGGATACCTGTGTTCCCTTGCCCCTGTGATCCTTAGTTACCAGCCCGGCTTGTTCCTGAACTGTCTCCTGCTTGCTCCAGTCTTCGACCGTGGCTTGTTTTACGGATACCCTCTGACTGCTTCTGTGTTTGACCTCGGCTTTCCACCTGACTTTGTCTGCTCTATTATCCACCAGGCTCCTGATCCTGGCTTGTACTGACTATCCTTCTGACACTGTGATTCTGCAGACCTGCCACACCTCACAGGTAATGACTAAGCGCTAACATTTGCGTGTAACGCATCTAACTCTTTGTCTTCTGCTCCATCTGCAATCACTTGTCATATGAGGCTTCAATAAAAGGATTTTTGGACGTGCAGCCGTCCGGAATTATTTCTTCATGCCATACCTCATCTGCCTGCAGCCTCTGCTCAATACATCTGCAGTATCCCTGGGTCCTTCTGCAAGCAACTCTGCAGGCGATCTGTGCTACTTTGTGGCCGACTCCTCCTGTCTCACCTCCAGGGGAGTCCAGAACTTAGCCGCAAGGGAAGCCCTCTCTCCATTGGCCTCCAGCACCCGGTACGTGATAGTATCAAACAACCATTATGTCTGAGGCTGAAAGAGGTGGTTCCACGCCTGAAGCTCTGTGTCAACAGATGACTGCCCTGACACAAGCAGTCACAAATCTGCTTTGATGACTTCTGCTGAGCCAAACCCAGCCACAAGCTCCTCCCCTATGACAGTACCTTTCAGTTCAGCGACTGCAGCTCCACCTGCTGTGGTTTTGCCTCCTCCAGAACCCAGAGTCCCCACTCCTAAGCGCTTTTCCAGGGACGGAGGTTCAGGGCCTTCAAGAATGCATTTGAACTGTGCCCTGCAATCCAGGACTTTTTCAGTAGAGACTGTTAGAGTGGGGTTCATTATTTCTCTCCTATCTGATGAACCACAATCCTAAGCTCATAACCTGCTTGAACAGAAGGATGAGGTGTTAAATTCTGTCACTGCATTCTTTGAAGCCATGGCAGCATTATATGATGATCCACAGAGACACGGCACTGCCCTTCCTTTCTTGGTGCAGGGTAGATGACCGCTGGAAGATTACATCAGAGAGTTCCATAGATGGGCAGCTGATACTGGTTGGAATGATGCAGCTTTAAAATACCAATTCCGTCTAGGCCTCTCCGAGAGAATTAAGGATGAGCTGGCCAGGTCCAAGGCTATTGCTAAACTGGAGGCTCTTATCCACGTTCATATCCAGTTGGATAGGCGCCTGCGGGAGTGACGCTCTGAGCGTTTCCAGAACTTTCAGCCAATTTGGGTACTACCCAAAGTCCTGGCTCCAACAGTCCCTGCCTCTAATTCTCCAATCTCTACCTCCCATGTAGTACCTATGCAGATAGGTCTTCTCTGACCCACCTTGACCCCAGAAGAAAGAGAACGCAGGCGACTAAACAACTTGTGCATCTACTGTGGAGCTACAGGCCACTTCCTACGTAACTGTCCCGTTCGGACAAGTAAGCCCAGGCACCCGTACCCTTCAGATCTCCAGCTTTCCGGGACTGTGTCTACTCACACCATCCTTCCTATCTCTTTGCAGGTGGCTGGAAGGGAGGTCAAACTGTGGGCAATCGTTGACTCAGGATCTTGCAGCTGCTTCCTAGATATCAATCTTGCCAAAGACTTACAGATTCCCTTCCAACTCAAGAAACAAAGACTGGACATACACCTTGCTGATGGCACTCCACCTAGCTCAGGGCCCATTAGCCAAGAGTCTGTCCCTATTCTCGCAACCACAGACACAGGTCATCAGGAGCTCCTCCGCTTCAATGTAATCAGATCTCCCATATTCCCAGCCATCCTCGAAATACCTTGGCTGCAGACCCTCAACCCATTGATTGACTGGTCCAAAGGGGGGGTCATCTTCTCGTCCAGCTACTGTCACCAAAATTGTGGCATCCCCACTTAAGTCGACTCTCCTGTGTGCCTAACCATCCAACCCTCAACAGATACCAGTCAAATCATTCCTTCTGTCTGTAGCGGGTATGTGAATTTAGGGGAAGCATCTGGGTGGTAGTGTAACCCAGATGCACTAATTGCTAGGGAATCCGGGACCTTTTTCTGCTGGAGGACTCTTGTGGTGTGAGGTTCCTTGTGGTCCACAGGTGGCGCTGTTGCCTGGGCCGGAGCTGAGCTCACACCACAAGACTGTACCTTTTTGTCCTCCCCTGGAGCTGGTACAGCGGGGCAAGGAACTCGCTGTGGCGCGAAGATAGAGGGGCTAAGAGGGGCGGACGCCCTTACCAAAGGGTTCAGAGTTCAGAGTCCGGAGTGGGAGTGGGAGGACTCTGCCACACCCAGGCACCTTCAGCTTGGGTGCTGGAATTCCAGTGTTCCAGGCCTAGGTGCCCTTGACCTAGCCGGAGCGAGAGATGGAGTCCATCTCAGGCACCTTTAGCCTGGGGTGAGGTACTATGGCGGAGGCCTGGGGCTCAGTACCTTTGACTGAGTTTCGCGAGGGTGGAGGAATCCGAGGGGGCCCTAACTCCTTGGGTGCGCACATGTCTGAGTTCTCCACATTCGCACGTGGACGTACGCACGTGGAGATTCCGGCGCGTGTGGGTCAGTGCGCAATGGAGCAGCGAAAAGAGAAGATGACTTCAACTACTCCATGGATTTCAGTTTCTTCAGGAATGGAGATGACTTCTCTGGCTGCTCCGATCATGGATACGGGGATAAGACTAAGGCCCCGGGGGCGATTGGCTCTGTACACCGGCAGAGACATGGAGGCCCTCGGTGTGATCTGTCCCGGCTGTTCGGGACTGGTGGTCCAGCTGAAGCCATTTGGGCGATGTGAGGTCTGCAAGGAGTTTCTCTTTGAGGTGGAACCGTTCACAAAAAAGCCTCGGGCTTTCCACCTCAACTACCTCACAGGGACTGCCACTCCGGAAGGAGAGATCGATGCTGGTGCATTTCCCGTGCGCACTGATCCGGACGAAGTGACTGCCCAAGCGGAGATGGAAAGAGAAAAATCCAAGGATGCTGCCTCGGTCACCAGCAGCTCCCTGCTCCGACCACCGAAGAGGAAAATCCGCCTAGTGATGGCCTTGTGTGGTCGTGGAAGAGCTTCGCCCCACTGCTTGCCTGGCCTGGATGGATCCGGAGAGAAGAGTCCTGGACATCCCGGTTCTTCTGAAGGCCCAGGTGAGCCAGGGGTTGGGACTGTCTGTGTGGTTAAAAGTGGCGGAAGCCCACAGTCGGTGGAGGCCATCAAGGGGGATAGTTCCGTGACTGGGAATTATCTGCCCGCTGAATGCTACGACACCTCCGACCTGGATTCATTGTCTGACAATGGCAATTATGGGGAGATAGACGAAATCTTCCATCAGAAGGGATGGGACAAGATGAAGCTACCCTCGTCCCGTGTCACAAGGGACCTGCCCATGTCTACTGGAGATAGTACACCCCGGGTGGAGGCCTCGGCGCCTAGGGAGGAATCTGGTCCCCTGTCTGAAGTTCCTCTTCTGGACTCAACATCCATTTCACCTGTTCCTGTTGCGGGAGTGCAACGCAAGTCACTGCTGGCTCCTAGGCCCAGATCTACCGAGGTGGTGAACGCACCTCGCCACTCAGAAGCGATTGTTCCGCCTGGAGAAGGAGACCGGGCCACCATGCCACCTTTGTCAAGGCTGCAGCGTCTCTTCGGCCAGAAGGTTGCCCAGGAGTATGGGTGGGAGTACCCGTACCTGCCTCGAGAACTGCTTTACGAGGTGGAAGTTTTTTGCCAGAGATGGTATGATACCTTTGTGTGGGACAAACTTAAAGTACCGCAAGCACAGCGATACCATTCCTGTTCATCAACGGTCACCAAGAAGTTCCAGGACTGTAAAGCTAAGTGGATGCTGGGAAGGCATATCCATGCGGACAGAGTGGGGATTTGCCGCAAGGAAGGAGGAAATGCTGAATATCATGTGGAGGCTTTGGACAGACATTTGAAGCCTGTGTTCCTACCGCATCCAAGGTTTTACCTTTAGGAGAGAAAGACTCCTGTGTGTTCTTTTGCTGTTCATTGTTGAACTTTCTGGAGTGCTTTCACCAGAACACAGGGACTGTGCCCTAGGTTTTTTTGCATTTGGGCAGTTCTACTCTTTGGAGAAAATGGGAGCTGTTCTTGTTTTGTTCTCCCTCCTTCTCCTTGCACTTTAGAGAAATCGGTGACTTTGGGGTTTTAGTCAATGTAGAGTCACAAAGAGAAAAAGTTCATCTGGAAGTGATGAGTGTCTTGACCACGGCATTGTCACCAGGTGGCAGTGTTGCGCAACGATTGTTTGTTTTTTTTGACATTATGCAGCACTTATTGGAGCGAGTGGGTTTCTTTTTGGATAGACCCATTCATTCCAAGCAGACACACGTGTATTGTTAGGATGTATGTTTCTTTTCTTTCCCTCTGCAGGAGACTCGTCTATCAAGGCTACTGAGAATGGGTGGTCCTTAGATAGCCAGGGGGAGGGAAGAATGTAAATGTGTGAGATGTTTAAAGTGTTTTATTGAAAAGTTTTATAGTTGTACTGTTTTATGTTTTCCCTTTTCCCATTTAGGTCTTGGCACAATCCAGGGGTTAGATTGTGTAGTTTGTCTCTGGGTCGAACTTATGTTGCCACTCGTTTGGAGACATGAGTTTGCACCAGACACTGGGGACCAGTGTCAAATCACCAGGGGGAGAGTGTAGCGGGTATTTGACTTTGGGGGAAGCATCTGGGTGGTAGTGTAACCCAGATGCACTAATTGCTAGGGAATCCGGGACCTTTTTCTGGTTCTTGGAGGACTCTGGTGGTGTGAGGTTCCTTGTGGTCCACAGGTGGCGCTGTTGCCTGGGCCGGAGCTGAGCTCACACCGCAAGACTGTACCTTCTTGTCCTCCCCTGGAGCTGGTACAGCGGGGCAGGGAACCCGCTGTGGCAAGTAGGGAGAGAGGATAAGAGGGGCAGACGCCCTTACCAAAGGGTTCAGAGTTCAGAGTCCGGAGTGAGAGTGGGAGGACTCGGCCGCACCCAGGCACCTTCAGCTTGGGTGCTGGCGTTCCAGTGTTCCAGGCCTAGGTGCCCTTGACCTAGCCGGAGCGAGAGATGGAGTCCATCTCAGGCACCTTTAGCCTGGGGTGAGGTACTATGGCGGAGGCCTGGGGCTCAGTACCTTCGACTGAGTTCCGCGAGGGTGGAGGAATCCGAGGGGGCCCTAACTCCTTGGGTGCCCGTGTCTGAGTTCGTGAGAGCTGGTGTGCGGAACTTCTCTGAAGAGTCCAGTGCAGCATTGCTGGTGACAGAGAGGCCTCCGGTTTCTCCCTTGGACGGATTTCCTTCCCTTGACAGGGGCCGTGCTAGCGAAGGTAATTCACATTCTACTCAATATAGTCAGTGGCAGTGACTACCCGCCACTGGTGATACCACAGTGGTTAGCATCAGAAGGGAAGGGATTGTGCCTCGATCTATTCCCCATCACTACTCAGTAGAAGAAACTGTATGTTTGTACAACAAGAAGAATAAAACTGAGTTGGACCTATTCACTGTGTGGAACTCTGGTTACTAGGAGCAAAGGAGTCAGTGACGAAGTACTGGACTTGACTCTAGGACACCTACACAAAAACCCAATCTTCTGGCCTTCACCTCTCAGCTATGGAGGACATGGGCCGTGGTGTATCTCATCCCTCCCCCCAGCACTGAGACCCCTAGACGAAGAAAGACAAGCCGAGCATGAGAAAGGGAGTGAGGGATGAGGCCGCTACATGTCTATCATGACTTCCTTGATGTCTTTGACAAAAAGAAAGCCGATACCCTGCCTCCACAGCGGTCCTACAACTGTCCCATTGAATTGCTCTCTGGAGCGGAGATTCCTTTTGGGCACATCTTCCCACTGTCCGAGGTTGAGTTAGAGGCCCTCAGGCAATATATTGATGAGAACCTAGCCAAGGGTTTCATTCGTCCCTCTTCTTCACCTGCCGGCATCTTATTTGTGTAAAAGAAGGACCACTCCCTGCGGCCATGCATTAACTACAGGGAACTCAACAAATTAACTATCAAGAACAGGTACTCTCTTCCCCTCATTCCAGAGTTATTCCAGAGGTTTTGAGCAGCCAGAGTGTTCAAGAACCTGGACTTGAGAGGGGCCTATAACCTGGCCTGCATTAGAGAGGGGGACGAATGGAAGATTGCTTTCAGAACCCGCTTCGGGCATTTTCGAGCACCTCACGATGCCCTTTGGGCTATGCAATGCTCCTACAATGTTCCAACATTTTGTGAACAATATCTTTAGAGAGTACCTTGACGATATCTTGATCTTTTCAGCCTCACTTGAACTCCACCAGGACCATGTCAAGAAAGTACTGAATACTCTACGAAGTCACGGCTTGTATGCCAAAGCAGAAAAGTGCGAGTTCAAGAAGCAGTCCATCCAATTCTTGGGACTCATAATCTCCACTGAGGGGATTTCCATGGATCCCCAGAAGGTCTTAGCAATTCTATAATGACCCACACCCTCCGACAGAAAGGGAGTCCAAAGATTCATTGGCTTTGACTCTAGGACTAGGACCCATCATCTGTCAGGGCAGGAGATGGGCTTTATGACCCAGCATGTCCTCCAGCACTTCACATGGGCCTTTATAAGGAAGCCAGCCCTTGGCTGAAGTGCTGTTTGATCATCAGCTTGTTACCTGTGTTCCCTTGCCCCTGTGATCTTTAGTTACTGACCCGGCTTGTTCCTGACCTGTCTCCTTCTTGCTCCAGTCTTCGACCCCGGCTTGTCTTACAGATACCCTCTGCCTGCTTCTGTATTTGACCTCGGGCTTTTTACCTGACTTTGTCTGCTCTGTTATCCATCTGGCTCCTGATACTGGCTTGTACCGACTATGCTTCTGACACTATGATTCTGTAGACCTGCCACACGTCACAGGCACCATCTACCTGCAGCCTCTGCTGAATACATCTTCAGTATCTCTGAGTCCTTCTGCAAGCAACTCCGCAAACAACCTGTGCTACTTTGTGCCTGACTCCTCTTGTCTCACCTCCAGGGGAGTCCAAAACTTAGCCACAGGGAAGCCCTCTGTCCATTGGCCTCCAGCACCCGGTACGTGATAAATAGGATGCTATTGGTCTTTGGAAAAAGATTGCAAAGGCCAAGATTTGCCCCTTGAGGATATGCAGGGCTGAATGTTGATAAAGGCCTTATTGCAAAAAGGTCAGGATTCTTCCCACACCATATTCCTGGGGCAAAAACTATTTTCCTTGTACCAGGCAAAATATGCCTTACATATGTGATGATAGACTTTACAGGAGGTATGCTTCCTAGCTTTTAAAGCATAGGAATCACTAATACAGAGAGAATCCCTGTCTCTTAAGACCTGAGCTTCAACCACCATGTGATCATGAACCAGGGTGGTAAATTGGTCCTTGAGATAGAAAATCCGTTCATTTCAGCATTTTGGAGTACCACTTCTGCCTTGGCCAGTTCAGAGCTAGGGGGGTCAATAGAATGCCATCCATTTGGATCCTGTAGAGCTGACATAGGAGTTTCATTTCACACCGGGAATGTAAAAGGTGGACAAAGCTGTAACATGAAGTTCTACAAGACAATATCGATGTATGCCACTGCTGTGGTGCTGTCTGACCGAATCTAGATCAGGTAACCTTCTAGTTGGGAGGTCCTGCATTTTAGGGACAACCAAATCACTCAGAGTTCCAAAATGTTGATTGAGAGATGGGATTCCTCTGACATCCAAGTCTCCTGCAACCAATAAGGCATGTAGAACTTTTACCCAGCTCCAATTCCAGAGCTGGATCCCTGAGCCACCAGGCCAGGGATAACCTGGTTCTCTGTGTCATGCCAGTCTGTCTAGAGACTGAACCAATTTGTCCCACAATGACAAAATGCTGAGTTGAAGGCATCTGGGTGAAACTGAGCAAATGGGACTGCCTTCAAGGAAGCTACTATCAAGGCCAGAATTCTCATGTAGAATTGCAGTGCTAGATGGCTCTTGTACTTTAGAGTCAAGTTTGGGTGTGCAGAAAAAGAAGTTTGAGTTATATCAAGGATAAACTATGCATACTCCATGGGATGTGTCGGTTCCAGAGCTGACTTCAGAATCAAACCAAACCTTTTTAGGTCTGCACTGGCCACCTTATGATGTCGGTCAGAATCTTCACCAACTGTTCACTTAATAGTAGGTCGTCCAGATCAATGGGAGTACCCTGGAAGCGAAGCACTACTAGCACAGGGACCAGTACCTTAGTGAACACTCAGGTCGCAGAAAACAGACCAAATGATAGGATCATAAACTGGCAGTGTTGTGCGCCCACAGCAAAACAAAAGTAGCGTTCATGTGCCGAAATGATTGGGCCATACACATATGCATTTTTGATGTCAAAAGTGCCTCTGAAAAAAAAAAAGGCACCCAAGATGTTTTCTGACTAAGTATTTGCAAAGGCCAACAGAAGTCCCGCACTTTGGTAAGTAGGAGTGTCCCTTCATGCTGAGGAGGATTTGAGGTTGAGAGATCTAGAGGCCCAGGATTTATGGTTGAATTCGTTCCTTGCCTTGAGTATGTTTTTGGAGTATGAAGCCTGGAAGTAATGAAAGGAACTCTCTTGGCCTTCCCAACTTAAGTCAGTGATGTTACCACATTCAGTTTGGAATGCACTTCTCTCCCAGAACATCTGGGGAGTGGAAGGTCTGGGTATAGTATCTGATGCTGGCATAGCACAATTGAATGCAAGCTGAATTTTGTTTTTATTACTTTAAATAATAAAGACATATTACACAATAGGCACCTTCTTTCCTGTATGGTCTAATATGGAGAGTGGTGTAATGAAGGAGTGAAAGCTGTCTATGATAAATACATTTTACCCTGCAGAGTGGAAAAAGCGCACACTGACCTTTTGTGAATACCTGTCAGTAGGGATGAGCCGAACACCCCCCAATTCGGTTCGCACCAGAACCTGCGAACGGACCAAAAGTTTGCGCGAACTTTAGAACCCAATTAAATACAATGGACGCGAACGTTCAAAATCAAAAGTGCTAATTATAACGCCTAATATGCAAGTTATTGTCCTAAAAAAGGGTTTGGGGACCCGGGTCCTGTCCCAGGGGACATGTATCAATGCAAAAATAAGTTTTTAAAAACGGCTGTTTTTTCGGGAGCAGTGATATTAATGATGCATGAAGTGAAAAAAAAAAGTGAAATATTCCTTTAAATATCGTACCTGGGGGGTATCTAAAGTATGCCTGTGAAGTAGCACGTATTTCCCGTGTTTAGAACTGTCCCTGCACAAAATGACATTTCTAAAGGAAAAAAAGTCATTTAAATCTGCTTGCGGCTTTAATGTCTGGTCCCAGCAATATAGATGAAAATCATTGAGAAAAATGGCATGGGTACCCACCCCCCCACCCCACCCCAGCCCACTACCAGCCCCTTTGGGTCTTGTATGGATATTAAGGGGAACCCCGCACCCAAATAAAAAAAGGCCCTATATACTCTGAACAGCAGTATACAGGCGGTGCAAAGAAGACAGGGACTGTAGGTTTGTTCTTAAGTAGAATCTGTTTGTAATTTGGAACAGGTACATTTTTTAAGTGTAGCTCCAGCCAAAAAATCTATTTTTAAGATTTTTGGAAAACATAGGGAAGGGTTATCAACCCTGTAACATTTGTTTTGCTGTCTGTGCACCTGTTCAGAACATTTTACCTCACTTTCCGTCCCAATGACAAATGTTTTTTGAAAATTTGGGGTTTTTATTGAAACAAGGATTGGTGATAAAGCATCAGTGGAGAGGAGTCACCTCTTTCCCATATTAACTCTTACAGGAGAGAATTTCCTTTCCTAGGGGTAGATTTCCTCTCACTTCCTGTTGTCTCCTTCCATTTGCAAGTAGGAGTCGTTTGTAAGTTGGATGTTTGAAAGTAGGGGCCTGCCGTATATACTCTGCAGAAATTTGGTTCTTAAGTGTTGGTGTTGCCACAACACTGTAACCCCTCACAGTTACTCTTGGTGGGCACTGGAACGCCCTGCTGTGAACTATTATATCAAGAATTGTAATTACATTCCATTGTTGAACAGTGGTAGGAAAAATTGGGCCTTTGATAGTGGTGGTGGTGCTGGCGCCACAACACTGTAAGTCCTCACAGTTACTCTTGGTGGGCGCAGGAATTGGCCCAGCTGTGAAATATTAGATCGAGAATTGTAATCACATGCCCCTGTTGAACAGGGGCAGAAAAATTGGGCCTTTGGTGGTGGTGGTGGTGTTGCCACAACACTGTAAGCCCTCACAGTTACTCTTGGTGGGCGCAGGAATGGGACCAGCTGTGAAATATTAGATCAATAATTGTAATCACATGCCCCTGTTGAACAGGGGCAGCAAACTGGGCCTTTGGTGGTGGTGGTGTTGCCACAACACTGTAAGCCCTCACAGTTACTCTTGGTGGGCGCAGGAATGGGCCCTGCTGTGAATTATTAGATCAAGAATTGTAATTACATGCCCCTGTTGAACAGGGGAAGAAAAATTGGGCCTTAGGCACTGGTGCCACAACACTGTAACCCCTCACAGATACTGTAGTTGGAGCACAGCAAAGCAAAGCATTGCATCCAAAATTGTTAAACAGGGGCTGAAAAATTGGGCCTTAGCCACTGGTGGCGGTGCCCAGAACCAAAAATGTTCTTTCAAGCTATCAGCATGATTATTGAGGAGGAAGAGGATAGTCACTCAGCATAACAGGATAGTCACTCAGCATCAGCATAGGCAGTCTTGAAGGGATCTGAAATTTCCCAAAAAAATATTCGGTTACATCAGCATCAGGTGATTGGTAGCTGGTGGTGATCCAAGACTGATTAATTTTTATGAAAGTCAGTCGATCGACCGAGTTGGTGGACGGGCACACACTGTGATCGGTTACAAAGCCTCCAGCAGCACTAAATGTGCGTTCTGAAAGAACGCTGGATGCAGGACAGGCCAGTACCTCAATTGCATACTGTGCAAGCTCTGGCCAGTGGTCCATCCTTAAGACCCAGTAACCCAGAGGATTTTCGGTGGGCAAGGTGTCCAAGTCTGATCTTGCCCCTAGGTATTCCTGCACCATGTAAACCAGACGCTGGCGATGGTTGCTGGAACCAATCATACCTTGGGGTTGCGTACTAAAAAATTGTCTGAATGCATCGCTCAGACGGCCACCTTCTTCACCTTTGACTGACCGGAGCCTCAGCAACACGTTGTCCAGGACCAGGAAATTTGTAACCTCCCAGTCTCTGGGAATGCATTGCACAGACCTTTCTGCAAGGCCTCCCGAAGATGCTTCATCCTCTGCTCCCTCTGCGACGGCAAGATAAAGTCCGCAACCTTAGCCTTGTAACGTGGATCAAGGAGGGTTGCCAGCCAGTAATGATCCCTCTCCTTGATCACACGAATACTAGGATCCTTCCGCAGGCTTTGCAGGATCAGGGAGGCCATGCAGCATAGGTTTGCTGAGGCATTCGGTGCGGAGTCCTCTGGGTCACTGAGGACGACATGATCCGCAGCCACCTCCTCCCAGCCACGTACACGTCCATGGGTGTCTTGGGACTGTAATTGATCCCTTGAAGACTGCTGCTGATGCTGAGTGCTAGGCTCCACCTCCATGCTGACACAATAATCCTCCTCCTCCTCCTCCTCGTCCTCTTCCTGTGTGATAGTCGGGCCAGC
The DNA here is from genome assembly GCA_029206835.1 of Rana muscosa. Taxonomy (NCBI): domain Eukaryota; kingdom Metazoa; phylum Chordata; class Amphibia; order Anura; family Ranidae; genus Rana; species Rana muscosa. The sequence goes on from JARGYO010005626.1 coordinate 3,009,348, forward strand.
AGGAACACTGTCTGGATAAAGGGGGCCTTGAGAGGTAAGGAAGTCCTCCTCTTCCTGCCTCTGTTCTGCCTCAAGTGCCCTGTCCATTATTCCATGCAGCGTGTGCTCCAACAGGTGGACAAGAGGAACAGTGTCACTGATGCATGCACTGTCACTGCTCACCATCCTCGTGGCCTCCTCAAATGGTGCCAGCACAGTGCATGCATCCCTGATCATGGCCCACTGGCGTGGGGGAAAAAATCCAAGCTCCCCTGATCCTGTCCTAGTCCTATATTGCAACAGATACTCATTTATGGCCCTCTGCTGCGTGTGCAGCCGCTGCAGCATGGCCAACGTAGAGTTCCACCTGGTGGGCATGTCACAGATTAGGCGGTTCTTGGGCAGATTGTAATCCTTTTGCAGGTCAGCCAGCCGAGCACTGGCATTATATGGCCAGTGGAAACGCCCACAGAGTTTCCTGGCCTGCTTCAGGACCTCCTGTAAGCCCGGGTACCTCTCCTTTCCCCTGAGAAAGAAATTTTGAAACATGTATGGATTAAAGAGAATTGTACCCAATATCTTTGATCATATAGCTCTACTGACAGCTTTTTGTATTGTTTTAATCTACATGTTACCAGTTTCTTTCTTTCTCCATATGGTTCTTTCAGCACAGACTTGCTTTAGATTTATTTACATGCATTCTAACAACTAATTCATTAATTCCTATTTTATCTGAAGCAGCTGACCTTATAACCCTAATAGATATGGTAGTTATTGCCATTCTGTATTGCCAATCTAATTGAAATCAAACTGATATTTTACAGTCAGCAAAGATGTTTTTCTCATTTGTGGCAAAAACTGAAAAGTATTTTAATGAGGTTTCATTGGCTTTTGTCTCAATAGTCCAGAGAACTTTGATTAAGCAGTAAGTGAACACTTGATTTAATGGACGTGATATCTGTCTCTAACGTAATGAATACAATTATAATTATCAGTTCGTATGATTAAAAGAAGAACTTCTCTATGTTCTCTATTTCAAGTTATTATTATTATTTAAAAATATAGTATCATTTATACTATATCAGATGGCTATATGAAAGATCTACTTGATAATAACTGAATAATGTACCTTCGTCCTATTACTAGATAGAAAATTTGAATATTGTGGAGGCAATATGGACTTTCATGGTACGATATAGACTTACACAGTAAGATTACAAAAAAATATAAATTTATTATACAAAAATATACATCATAAAAAACATAAATAGGTAGATACTCGACACCAGATGCTGTTATATGTGGAGCATCCACTTTTCTGACGCAAATTGGAAAAATTCGATTACATTGAGAGCCGGTCACATTCTCCTGTCATGCGAATTAGATGCGGGAAAAATCGCATCCAGTTCACATAAGCAGGAACCCAGCCTGACATGGCTATACAACATGGTTAAAGTGGACCTACAGTCACATGTTTAATTTAGACAGGCTGTGGGCTCGTCAAACAGCATTTCCATTAAACACTAGTCCCCCTATTTCATTTGGTTCATGGATGCTCCACGTGCTTCAAATACTTCCCATTCAAAAGTTCCTCAAATATCAGAAAAGCTCCAATTGTGCATTACCATAATAAATGATTAAAATGTATTGATCATAAAAAGCTACTCACATACAAATTAAAAACATGAGCATGACACATCTTAAGATCATGCAACACTCCTTGTTAATCAATCGTCCCCACAATAAGAAGTGTTGCGTGATCTTAAGATGTGTCATGCTCATGTTTTTTATTTGTTTTTAATTTGTTTTAATTCAATTTCTCACTTTACCAAGATTAAATTAATAAGGAGGCTAACACTATTATTTATAATTGTTTTGCATGTAGATTTGTAGTTGTTCTTTTATGTTTATTCACAGAACAGTGAGATAATTGATACATATACTGTATGGTTACTGTTATAGATTTCTCATATGGGCTTAATTACCATAAACCTGCATTCCCTGCAGCTTTATGTAAACCTTGTATGACAATAGTGAGGTCTGACAAACACCAAACTATGTAGAGAGAATGGGGAAGTAGTACTGAACAGTAAGTAGCAAAAAATGGTCCAATTTAAATCTCATGTCTGTACTAGGCAGTCTTGGAAGATGACACAATTGATGAAACATGGTCCAGTTTAGGAAAACATTTGAAAAAAAATCAGAGGTGTCAAACTTCCATTGCCTAGGGTCTGCAAAACATTTCTGATAAGGCCCTCTCATAAACAAAATACACATCTGTGATGCTGTTTTTTTTTTTTCTTAACTGCACAGAGTTAAGTTTCATACAATCTCCATAATTGTCACTTTAATGAGGTTACGTTGGTAAAAAAAAAAAAAAAAGTGGTTACACCAATGTACAGTATTGGAAGATACCAATCAATTAGACCCCAAACACACATTAAACCTCCTAGGATAATTGGTATTATTATTATTACAGGTACTTTTATAGCACCATCCATTTACAGAGCACTTTACATATTTATTATACATTCACATCAGTCCCTGCCCTCAAGGAGCTAACAATCTAATCTGTGCGAACTCACATTTACATATACTAGGGCCAAGACAGGATCCAGTTAATATACCATCATGTCTTTGGAGTGTGGGAAGAAACCGGAGTGCCCAGTGGAAACCCACGTAAGGAGAACATGCAAACTCCAGGCAGTAGGGGTGTGTCTTCATTATAAAATACCACAGCACACCTACACCACAACATCCATTAGGCCATTTAATTGGGCGGAGTGGGGTCTACCGCACCCTCGTCATGGACAAGCAAATATACTGAGAGCGACTTTTTCTGAGGGCCATTGACTCTTACAATCATCGAAAAGGACTTACTCTGCAAGTAATCAGAACTCTGCACTGAAACTTTTAAAATGTTTATTTTACTGTTGCTTATGTCTGTCTTGTAAAACATTTTCTGTAAATATTTTCTGCATTATGTCTCTGTTCTTTAAAACAATATTAAAAATAGTTAAGCTGAATATCTAAATGCTCAAGCTTGAAATTAAATATTTTTGCCTCTGGGAAGAGCTGCCATATTGTAAACTGGGCATGGCAACTAGTGATTCAGAATTTTAGAGGCCAGCACTGCAACATGAACGACTGGCTGAACAAAAAAAAAAAAAAACTGTCAGTGTGTACCCAGCTTTAAGTGTGTCAAACTGACATTTATTTTTAATCACAGTGAGAAGAAAGTTTGAAGAAGCAGGATGGCAAATGTTTTTTCAAACAAATAAATTTACTGTGTATGTGGTTTTAATTCGGTAAAGTCGATTCACTCCAAAATCAAATGTTAAAGGCAAATTAAATCTTTCAAACGACATTCAAATGTTCTAAGAATGTTCTCAGAACTTTCATACAAATTTTAAGACTTTTCCTAAAAATTTTTGTTAAAAAAATCTATTCATTTATGGGAAGCTTTAGACCTCCTGTAATATTTACAATACAGGCATTAGGCTGTTATCTCACATGACTGCAGTACATAAAACAATACGTAATGCTCAATATGTGTAATGTGCCATGGAACATATACACAATTTTAAAGTACTACCCTATTTCATGATCTACAAATTGTACAACAATAGTGTTAGCTTTAGCTACGTTATTTCTTCTGTTTATAAGTTGCTGTGATCACCACTGTGTTTTCTGTATTATAATCTGGAACAGTTCAGTGTTTTGTCCTCATCTATTCTTGTGTCATATCTTTGTGTTAGTGACATTATCCCTGAGAGACTGCTATTATATTTGTGTTGCAGGGGTGAGCAAGGCCTGTCATATCTTGGGAATGTAGTGGTTTAGGCATTTCTCAGCTGTGTGGTTTTTAAAAACCTGCAAAGCTGTGCAGGAAATGTTCAGTGCAGCCTCATTTTCATTGAATACATTGTTATGTTCCTAAGAATTTGCAGTTGACTAGCCACATGTGTTTGCTTCCATAACTCAGAAATAAAAGCTGTAGTACCCACTTGACTCATATTTCAAATACAGTATTATAATAATAGGCTGGCTAGCTAAATTGGACACAGATGACTTCACATTTTCTATCATCTGAAGGAGCCAAAGCACTTCTCACACACAAATACACAAAAAAAACTCAAACCACCATACATATATTGTGTGTATATACTGTATATATATATATATATATATATATATATATATATATATATATATATATATATATACATACATACAGTAGCTCACAAAAGTGAGTACACCCCTCACATTTTTGTAAGTTATTTTATTATATATTTTCATAGGTCAACGCTGAAGAAATTACACTTTGCTACTATGTAAAGTAGTGAGTGTACAGCTTGTATAACAGTGTCAATTAGCTGTCCCCTCAAAATAACTCACACAGCTATTATTGTCTAAACCACTGGCAACAAAAGTGAGTACAGCCCTAAGTGAAAATGTCCAAATTGGGCTCAATTAGCCATTTTCCCTCCCTGGTGTCACGTGACTCGTTAGTGTTACAAGATCTCAGGTGTGAATAGGGAGCAGGCGTATTAAATTTGGTGTCATCATTCTCACTCTCTCATACTGGTCACTGGAAGTTCAACATGGCACCTCATGACAAAGAACTCTCTGAGGATCTGAAAAAAAGAACTGTTGCTCTACATAAATATCGCCTTCTTCTTAACCCATGCATTTGACAAAGAGGGCGGAGCTCCTGGAAATGCGTCATGCAGGCTCCTTCCCCGACATTATCCAGGCCATCTAACAGCTGTCTTCCCTCATGTGCAGCCGAGAATGCTGCCGCTACCATTAACATCCCTGGCTTGCTCTGTCTGTCTCGGCCCCCTGTTTGCTGAATGGTGCTTGTAGCCCCACAGTGATTTCAGCTGCCTGCTACCTGATGTTTTATACACATGCTGAATGGTGATAGCTACTACAGTGAGGGAAAAAAGTATTCAATCCCCTGCTGATTTTGTACTTTTGCCCATTGGCAAAGAAATGATCAGTATATCATTTTAATGGCAGGTTTATTTTAACAGTGAGAGACAAAACAACAACAATAATATACAGAAAAAAGCATTTAAAAAAAGTTATAAATTGATTTGCATTTTAATGAGTGAAATAAGTATTTGAGCCCCTATCAATCAGCAAGATTTCTGGCTCCCAGGTGTCTTCTATACAGGTAACAATCTGAGATTATGAGCACGCTCTTAAAAGGGAGTGCTCCTAATCTCAGCTTGTCTTCTGTATAAGAGACACCTATCCACAGAAGCAATCAATTAATCAGATTCCAATCTCTCCACCATAGCCAAGACCAAAGAGATGTCCAAAGATGCCATGGACAAGATTGTAGACCTACACAAGGCTGGAATGGCCTACAAGCCCATCGTCAAGCAGCTTGGTGAGAGGGTAACAACAGTTGGTGCGATTATTCGCAAATGGAAGAAACACAAAATAACTGTCAATCTCCTTCGGTCTGGGGCTCCATGCAAGATCTCACCTTGTGGAGTTTCGATGATCATGAGAACAGTGAGGAATCAGCCCAGAACTACACAGGAGAATATTGACAATGATCTCAAGGCAGCTGGGACCATAGTCACCAAGAAAACAATTGGTAACACACTAAGCTGTGAAGGACTGAAATCCTGCAGCACCCGCAAGGTCCCTCTGCTTAAGCAAGCACATGCACAGGCCCATCTGAAGTTTGCTAATGAACATCTAAATGATTCAGAGGAGAACTGGGTGAAAGTGTTATGGTCAGATGAGACCAAAATCAAGCTCTTTGGCATCAACTCAACTTCCTGTGTTTGGAGGAGGAATGCTACCTATGACCCCAACAACACCATCCCCACCATCAAACATGGAGGTGGAAACATAATGCTTTGGCTGTGTTTTTCTATTAAGGGGACAGAACAACTTCACCGCATCAAAGGGACGATCGATGGACGGGGCCATGTACTGTCAAATCTTGGGTAAGAACCTCCTTCCCTCAGCCAGGGCATTGAGAATGAGTTGTGGATGAGTATTCCAGCATGACAATGACCCAAAACACATGGCCAAGGCAACAAAGGAGTGGCTCAAGAAGAAGCACATTAGGGTCCTGGAGTGGCCTAGCCAGTTTCCCATAGAAAATTTGTTGAGGGAGCTGAAGGTTCGAGTTACCAAACGTCAGCCTCCAAACCTTAATGACTTGGAGAGGATCTACAAAGAGGAGTGGGGCAAAATCCCTCCTGAGATGTGTGCAAACCTGGTGGCCAACTACAAGAAACGTCTGACCTCTGTGATTGCCAAAAAGGGTTTAGCCACCATGTACTAAGTCATATTTTGCAAAGGGGTCAAATACTTATTTCACTCATTAAAATGCGAATCAATTTACCGTATATACTCGAGTATAAGCCGAGATTTTCAGCCCTTTTTTTGGGGCTGAAAGTCCCCCCCTCGGCTTATACTCGAGTCAGCGAAATTAAATATTGTAAAATGTACCTGAAGGCTGCGGCGTCCATCGTTTAAAACCCCCGGGCTCTTCCTGGTCCCTTCCGTGATAGGAGGAACTGTTTCTGCCGAGAATCGCCTATCACGAACGTTCTCTCATCCTCAGTTTCCCAGCAGACGTCGGTGATTGGCGGAAACTGAACACAGTGTCTGCTGGGATGGGTGAAGATGAGAGAACGTTCGTGATAGGCGATTCTCAGCAGGCAGTTCCGCCTATCACGGAAGAGACCAGGAAGACAGCGCAAGTTTTAAACGATGCACGCCGCAGCCTTCAGGTACAATTTTACAAAAGTTCAAATACAATTCTAGGGAAACAGTGAGGGTGGGCACAGGTGAGGATGGGCACAGGTGAGGATGGGCACAGGTGAGGATGGGAACAGTGAGGTGGCAATGGGCTTAGTGAAGTTGCAATGGGTGGGCATTGTTGACCCTCGGCTTATACTCGAGTCAGTAAGTTTTCCCAGGTTTTTGTGGTAACATTAGGTACCTCGGCTTATACTCGGGTCGGCTTATACTCGAGTATATACGGTATAACTTTTTTGAAATGCGTTTTTCTGAATTTGTTTGTTGTTATTCTGTATCTCACTGTTAAAATAAACCTACCGTTAAAATTATAGACTGATCATTTCTTTGTCAGTGGGCAAACGTACAAAATCAGCAGGGGATCAAATACTTTTTTCCCTCACTGTATGTATGGAAGCGTGCCACTTGTTAATAAAGTTGTTTTACCTTGGTACTTACCTCAGCACCCTGATTTTCATTTTCTGCCATTGAGGCACCCAGATCCACTATGGAGCTGCATAGGTTTACCCTGTTTTTTCAACTTCCGCTCATTCATCTATCCATTGATATAATGCCCCCCTCTCATCTTGCTTCTTCTTTACAGATTAAGATTCAATATGGACCAAGTGACTCTGCACTTCCTTGAGGAGCGCTGTATGTTCTGTGTACTCGTACACTTTTTTTGTATTTGCTCATACTTTTTAGCTCACAGAGGAGAATTAGGCAGGACTGATAACAATGCTTGAAATTTCAGGGTATTGCAGAGTACACTGGATTTCTGGCAGGGCCAACATTTTTTTTTTTTTCACTCAAAACATTTTCAGGGTCCATGCACACTAGGAGCAGAAAAAAATCCCAGAAAATCTGGCAGAAAAAGCAGCAGAAAAAAATGCTCATAGTGGCTTGTATTGCACAAGTTTATGGGCATTTGATTTTATAAGTGTTTTTTTCAAAAACATTTCCCTCTGCTCATTTTTCATTAAGATCAATGTACACTTGAAAACACTGAATGCTCCTAAACACCTCATTTATGCACATTTCATGTTTTTTCTACTTGCAAACCCCTTTCAAAAACGCACTTGTGATGGGTTTTTTTCTGCTTCTAAACTCACCTCTTGAAATATGTCTCTAAATGCTCTAATGTGCAAAGACACATAGGATAATATTGAGCTGTTTTTACAGGCAGGAGAATAAAATCTCAATGGTATATTTAACAGCATATAAGCAAAGTACATTTTTAGAGTTTATATCTACTTTGAAGGAATATTACTGGGTATCTTTGTTCCATAAAACACCCATTTATTGTATGAATTGGGGCCTATCCAGGTATGAGTGCATATTGATGACATACAGTACCTTGAAAAAGTATTCATACCCCTTGAAATTTTCCACATTTTGCCACGTTACAACCAAAATTGTAAATGTATTTTATTGGGATTTTATGTGATAAACCAACACAAAGTGGCACATAAAGTGGAAGGAAAATGATAAATGGTTTTCCATTTTTTTTTACAAATAAATATGTGAAATATGTAGCGTGCATTTGTATTCAGCCCCTCTGAGTCAATACTTTGTAGAACCACCTTTCGCTGCAATTACAGCTGAAAGTCTTTTTGGGTATGTCTCTACCAGCTTTGCACATCTAGAGAGTGACATTTTTGCCCATTTCTTCTTTGCAAAATAGCTCAAGCTCTGTCAGATTGGATGGAGAGCATCTGTAAACAGCAATTTTCAAGTCTTGCCACAGAGTCTCAATTGGATTTAGGTCTGGGCTTAGACTGGGCAATTCTAACTTGAATATGCTTTGATCTAAACCATTCCATTGTAGCTCTGGCTGTATGTTTAGGGTCATTGTCCTGCTGGAAGGTGAACCTCCGCCCCAGTCTCAAGTCTTTTGCAGACTCTAACATGGCTTGATCCATCTTCCCATCAACTCTGACCAGCTTTCCTGTCCCTGCCTAAGAAAAGCATCAACATGATGCTGCCACCACCTTGTTTCACAGTGGGATTGGATAGAAGAAAATCCTGGACTGCCGCACTCCATAAAACGTCTTTATTGGGCAGGTAAAATCCAAAAACAACCAAAACTATACAGTCAAAATAAAGTTAACAACAGGAAAAAAATAGCTGACATGTTTCACATCGTGTGATGCTTACTCATAGTTTCACAGTGGGGATTGTGTGTTCAGGGTGATGTACAGTGTTAGTTTTCCGCCACACATAGCGTTTTGCTTTTAGGCCAAAAAGTAAAATTTTGGCCTCATCTCACCTTTTTTCACATATTTTTTTATAACCTAACCATGCTTTAAATTTCTCAACAAGTTTATCCCTGACCTGTCTGGTGTGTTCCTTGGCTTCATGATGCTGTTTGTTCTCTAAGGTTCTCTAACAAACCAGAACACCTGCATTTACACTAAGATTAAATTACACACAGGTGGACTCTATTTACTATTAGTTGACTTCTGAAGGCAATTGGTTTCACAGAATACAAATGCACACCACACTGTTCAGATATTTATTTGTAAAAAAAAATTGAAAACCATTTATAATTTTCCTTCCACTTCACAATTATGTGCCACTTTGTGTTGGTCTATCACCTAAAATCACAATAAAATACATTTAAGTTTTTGGTTGTAACATGACAAAATGTGGAAACTGTCAATGGGTATGTACACTTTTTCAAGGCACTGCATTTTATTTCAACAAAACATACCGTATATGAAAATTACATACGTTTGGCTTACAAGAAATTAATAGCAGAATTAAGATTGAAGTATAAGGGACCCGAACAGTAAAAATCCCCATTGTAAAGGCTTATTTGCAAGTTATTGGCCATAAAAAGGGTATGGGGGCCCAGGTACTGCCCTGGGGGACATGTACAAATGCAAAAAAAATAACTTTAAAAAAAAACATTGTTTTTAAAGAAGCAGTGATTTTAATGATGCTTAAAGTGAAACAATAAAAATGAAAAATTCCTTTAAATATAGTGCCTGGGGGGCCCCCTTAGTCTGCCTATAAACTGGTGCATCTGTACCTGTCATGAATCAGATGTGATCAGAACTGTGTGTACTGCACAAAGTGAACCAGACGTATATAGGTGAAGAAAGTAATAATTTATTAAAGGAGAAGTATGGGATGGGTTAAATAACTAGTACATATCACATTAGTCACATATCAACTAGTATTTTTGTCCTACCTCTTTTAGTTTTTACAGCATGTGCACATGAACTTTCCTTCTGCTGGCAAAAACGGTCCATTTTCAGTTTGAAAAGTTTCAGGGGGTGTGTACATCTTCACCAACACACCCCCTGCCTCTGTCCCCCCTCCCTTAAGAGACGTGGCTGTGCTGATAGATAGAAATATATAGTGTTGATTCTCATACACAGCACTATCAGTGACTTCTCTCACATTACACTCACTGAAGTGCTGAATTCTCTGCCGACTCTTCTAATTATTGAAACATGCTGCAGAGGAGGAGGGAGGGGGAGGAGAGAGGAGTGAGAAGGGAGGGGGGAGCAACTATGCTCTGTGAGAGCAGAGGGAGGAGAGAGGACATCAATCAAGCAAAATGACAGGAAAGGGGGTGGATCCAGACTTCATATCCAGACCATTGTCAGGATGATGCTGTATGAAAGATTGTAGAACCTCCCACAGGTATTTATCTTGATTTTAACCACTTCCCGACCGCGCCATGTACAAAAGACGTCCACAGAGCGGTCGAGTTATCCTGAGTGGACGTCCCAGGGACGTCCTCACAGAATCTTGCTCCCGCGCGCCCCCTGGGGCGCGCTCCAGGAAATGTCCGTGACCGCCGGGTCCGGAAGACCCGGCGCATCACGGATCACGGTAGATGGCCGCTAATCGCGGCCATTTACCACGTGATCGCTCCGTCAAATGACGGAGCGATCACTTGTAAACAGACCGGCGTCATGTCATGACGCCGGTTCCTCCCTCCCCTCTCTGTACCGATCGGTACAGTGTGAGAGGAGAGGGGAGGGAGCAGATCATGTCCGCTCCCTCCCCCATGTCAGCTGTGGGCTGGATCTGTGACAATTGCAGTCACAGATCCAGCCATCCATCCATCCCTGCTCAGCCATCCCTGTGCAATACTCTGCCAATACTCTGCAATACACCCTGTGCAATACTCTGCAATACCCTGTGCAATACTCTGCAATACCCTGTGCAATACTCTGCAATACCCTGTGCAATACTCTGCAATACACCCTGCCAATACTCTGCAATACCCTGTGCAATACTCTGCAATACCCTGTGCAATACCCTGTGCAATACCCTGCCCATACTCTGCCCATACTCTGCAATACCCTGTGCAATACCCTGTGCAATACCCTGTGCAATACCCTGCCCATACTGTGCAATACCCTGCCCATACTCTGCCCATACTGTGCAATACTCTGCCATATTCCGCAATACCCTGCCATACTCCTCAATACCCTGCAATACTCCACAATACCCGGCAATACTCCACAATACCCGGCAATACTCCGCAATACCCTGCAATACTCCGCAATACCCTTCAATACTCCGCAATACCCGGCAATACCCGGCAATACCCCGCAATACCCCGCAATACTCCGCAATACTCCGCAATACTCGGCAATACCCGGCAATACCCGGCAATACCCCGCAATACTCCGCAATACTCCGCAATACTCGGCAATACCCGGCAATACTCGGCAATACCCGGCAATACTCCTCAATACCCGGCAATACTCCTCAATACCCGGCAATACTCCTCAATACCCGGCAATACTCCTCAATACCCGGCAATAACCACTTCCCGCCCGCCGGCCGTCATATGACGTCCTTGACTTTGTGCAGAGATATCTGAATGATGGGAGCAGCTACAGGCATCATTCAGATATTCCCTTTTTCAGCTGGCGATTCCCTGCACCATAAGAATGATCATAGCGGCTGTTCCACCGCTTGATCGCTCTTATGGAAGGTGAGAGGGGATGCCCCCCCTCCTGCTGCCCTCCGGTGCTTCTACCGACTCACCGCTACGATCAAAGACAGGATTGTTTTTTTTTTTGTTTTTTTTTCAGGCTTCCCAGCCTAGAGGTGAGATGTGGGGTCTTATTGACCCCATATCTCACTGTAAAGAGGACCTGTCATGCCATATTCCTATTACAAGGGATGTTTACATTCCTTGTAATAGGAATAAAAGTGATCAAAAAAAAATTTGGGGCGGAAAAACATGTCAAACTAAAATAAATAAAGTAAAATGAACAATAAAATATATATTTTTTTTTTAAAGCGCCCCTGCCCCCGCGAGCTCGCATGCAGAAGTGAACGCATACGTAAGCCCCGCCCACATATGAAAACGGTGTTCAAACCACACATGTGAGGTATCGTTGCGAACGTTAGAGCGAGAGCAATAATTTTGGCCCTAGACCTCCTCTGTAACTCAAAACATGTAACCAGTAAAAATATTTAAAGCGTTGCCTATGGGGATTTTTAAGTAGCGAAGTTTGGCGCCATTCCACGAGCGTGTGCAATTTTGAAGGGTGACATGTTAGGTATCTATTTACTCAGCGTAACTTCATCTTTCACATTATGCAAAAACATTGGGCTAACTTTACTGTTTTTTTTTTCTTTTAGGCACAAAACTGATTTTTTCCGTAAAAAACGCGTTAGAAAAATTTCTGCGCAAATACCGTGCAAGATAAAAAAGTTGCAATGACCACCATTATATTCTTTAAGGTCTTTGCTAAAAAAACATATATATAATGTTTTGGGGTTCTATGTAATTTTCTAGCAAACAATTGATGATTTTTACATGTAGGAGAGAAATGTCAGAATTGGCCTGGGTGCTCCAGAACGCCTGAAGGTGCTCCCTGCATGTTGGGCCTCTGTATGTGGCCACGCTGTGTAAAAGTCTCACACATGTGGTATCGCCATACTCGAGAGTAATAGCAGAATGTGTTTTGGGGTGTAATTTGTGGTATGCATATGCTGTGTGTGAGAAATAACCTGCTAATATGACAATTTTGTGGAAGAAAAAAAAAAGAAAAAAAATCTTGATTTTTGCAAAGAATTGTGGGAAAAAATGACAACTTCAAAAAACTCACAATGACTCTTTCTAAATACCTTGGAATGTCTTCTTTCCAAAAAGGGGTCATTTGGGGGGTATTTGTACTTTTCTGCCATGTTAGGGTCTCAAGAAATGAGATAGGCCGTCAGTACTTCAGGTGTGATCAATTTTCAGATATTGGCACCATAGCTTGTGGACTCTATAACTTTCACAAAGACCAAAAAATATGCACCAATTTGTACTTATTTTTACCAAAGATATGTAGCAGTATAAATTTTGGCCAAAATGTATGAAGAAAAAATACTAATTTGCAAAATTTTATAACGGAAACAAAGAAAAATTCATTTTTTTACAAAATTTTCAGTCTTTTTTCTCTTATAGCGCAAAAAATAAAAAACCCAACAGTGATTAAATACCACCAAAAGAAAGCTCTATTTGTGTGAAAAAAAGGACAAAAATTTCATATGGGTACAGTGTTGTATGACTGAGTAATTGTCATTCAAAATGTGAGAGCACCGAAAGCTGAAAATTCGTCTGGTTAGGAAGGGGGTTTAAGTGCCCAGTTGTCAAGTGGTTAACAGAATTGGGGCACTTCTGAGAGGGCGGGATGGTTTATAGATATCAGCAACTCGCATAGAATAGATGTAAGCAAAAAAAAGGAAATCCATACTTCTCTTTTAAAAAACGTGAATAATATGTAAACGCAACCACCTCCAATATCACATAGTGCACAACTAACCAATATTAGACAAGACCCCAAAATAACAATAATCAGACGAGTATATATATAGCCAAAAGGGAATACCAGAATCGTAGTCTCAGCCAAGCCAGGGTCATAACAGAAGATCAGCAGATGGGGGACAAGGAGCAATGGACAGGGAGAGGGTGGAAGGGATCAGACAGCAGGGCAGGGATCCAGGGATACAGGACTGACAGGAACAGGTACAAAATAGGATTGGGATCAGAGTCAGGTTCAGGTTCAGGTTACAGGAAACAGGTTCAGGATCAAGGCTAACATATTAGGGCACAAGACAAAGCCAAGGCAAGGTATATGTGAACTTGCCAGGTTTTTAAACCATTACCTGCTATCAGGTTCAGGTGACGCCGAACTGCAGGAGGAGATATCTGCTCCATACTGCCAGGATCCACCCGCTGGTAGACGCCAGTACTGCTGCCCAAAGATCACATAACACCAGCAGGGAAAGGCTCTCCCGACAGTTCCAAACTGCCAGGAGACACCTGCTGGTGGACATCAGTACTGCACGCCAAATATCAGATAGTATTACCAGCGGGTGGAACCTTTCCTGACAGTATCGTTTATAGAACCTGCTGCAGCAAAACTGACATTTATAAAGAAAAAAATTATATTTTTGCCACTATGAGTACTGAGTTGTGATTGGAGAAAGTAATCATTACTTTGTCCAATCAGGGCTCTGACAGTGCTAATTAGCGAAGCCTTGGTCAGGTGCAAGGTTTCATCCAATTAGGGCCCTAGAATGCACTGTAAAGGGCCAATGCATTGTGGGGCACTTGGCGGGCAAACATCCTACTGAGCTACCTGCAAATGCGAATATTCGCTGGACGTCGAACAGGTGAAGTTTGAGCCGAACTTATGCTCAGCTTGAACTGTTCGCCCATCTCTACTGTCTAATAGTAGTGCTCTGGGCTATATTCATCTTCTTTTTCTCCTCTTTCTTCTTTTCCCAATTTCCTGTTTCTCCTTCCTTACTTTCCCAAGTCCATGTTTTTCCTCTCTTCTCTTCCCTTTCTTACTTTTCTAGCTCTCAGTTTTGTACTCCCTTTTGTCCTTTCTTCCTTCCCTCCCTAATGTGCCATTACTAATTATTTCTCTCCTCTTTTTTACTTTCTACATTCTCCACTTCTCCTACTCTGTCTTCCCTTTCTTCTTTTTCTAACTTCCTGTTTAGCATTTCTTCCTTCCCAGTTCTTAATTTCTTCTTTTTTTTTTCTGTCCCCTTTTCCACATCCCTGTTTCTACTTATTTCTCAATCAAAACCTCCTTTTCCAAGTCCCTATTTCTTCTTTCTATTTTTTCACAGTTCCCTACTCCTCCTTCTTTTTGGTTTCAAAGTTTGGTATAGCAAAATAGTTCAGAGGATGGGGCCTCACACTATTCCCTGAGGGTTGGCCACAATATAACTGAAGCAAACAACAAGTTCCTGAAGCGCTAAAGGCTTTAAGTCATATGTGTATATATGTGGATAAAACTATTTTTTATTTTTTTGTCTTTTTTTTAGTCTTTCAATTTTGTTTATTGAATAATAAATAATAAAGACAGTTACAATTAGTAATAAATAGTTACAACAAATGGTAAGATTAGTTAAGTATAGTGATGAGCCGAACACCCCCGGGTTCGGTTCGCACCAGAACCCGCGAACGGACCGAAAGTTCGTACGAACAATAGAACCCTATTAAATACAATGGATGCGAACGTTCGAATTCTAAAGTGCTAATTATAACAACTATTATGCATGTTATTGTCCTAAAAAGGGTTTGGGAACCCGGGTTGTGCACCAGGGGACATGTATCAATGCAAAAAGAAGTTTTAAAAACGGTCGTTTTTCGGGAGCAGTCATTTTAATGATGCATAAAGTGAAAAAAAAAAGTCAAATATTCCTTTAAATATCGTACCTGGGGGGTGTCTAAAGTATGCCTGTGAAGTGCCACGTGTTTCCCGTGTTTAGAACTGTCCCTGCACAAAATGACACTTCTAAAGGAAAAAAAAGCCATTTAAAACTGCTTGCGGCTTTAATGTAATGTCTGGTCCCGGTAATATGGATGAAATTCTTTAAGAAAAATGGCATAGCTACCCCATGACCCCCCCCCCCTACCCCAGCCCATTACCAGCCCCTTTGGGTCTTGTATGGATATTAAGGGGAACCCCGCACATAAAATAAAAAAGGCCCTATATACTCTGAACAGCCGTATACAGGCGGTGCATACAAGACAGGGACTGTAGGTTTGTTCTTATGTAGAATCTGTTTGTAATTTTGAACAGGTACATTGTTGAAGTGTAGCTCCAGCCCAAAAATCTATTTTTAAACTTTTTGTAAAACATAGGTAAGGGTTATCACCCCTGTAACATTTGTTTTGCTGTCTGTGCCCCTGTTCAGAACATTTCACCTCACTTTCCGTCCCAATGACAACTGTTTTTGAAATGTGGTGTTTTTCTTGAAACAAGGATTGCTGATAAAGCATCAGTACAGAGGAGACACCTTTCTCCCATATTTATTCTTACAGGAGAGAATTTTCCTTCCTAGTGGTAGATTTCCTCTCACTTCCTGTTGTCTTCTTGCGTTTGCAAGTAGGAGTCGTTTGTAAGTTGGATGTTTGAAAGTAGGGACCTGCCGTATATACTCTGCAGAAATAGGCCCCTTAGTTGTTGGTGTTGGCACAACACTGTAAGCACTCACAGTTACTCTTGGTTGGTGCTGGAACGCCCTGCTGTCAACTATTATATCAGGAATTTTAATTACATATAATTGTTGAACAGTGGTACTAAAAATTGGGCCTTTGATGGTGGTGCTGGTGCCACAACACTGTAAGCCCTGACAGTTACTCTTGGTGGGTGCAGCAATGGGCCCTGCTGTGAATTATTAGATCAAGAATTGTAATTGCATGCCCCTGTTGAACAGGGGCTGAAAAATTGGGCCTTTCGTGGTGGTGGTGGTGGTGGTGGTGTTGCCACAACACTGTAAGCCCTCAGAGTTACTCTTGGTGGGTGCAGGAATGGGCCCTGCTGTGAATTATTAGATCAAGAATTGTAATTACATGCCCCTTTTGAACAGGGGCTGAAAAATTGGGCCTTTCGTGGTGGTGGTGGTGGTGGCGTTGCCACAACACTGTAAGCCCTCAGAGTTACTCTTGGTGGGTGCAGCAATGGGCCCTGCTGTGAATTATTAGATCAAGAATTGTAATTACATGCCCCTTTTGAACAGGGGCTGAAAAATTGGGCCTTTCGTGGTGGTGGTGGTGGTGGTGGCGTTGCCACAACACTGTAAGCCCTCAGAGTTACTCTTGGTGGGTGCAGCAATGGGCCCTGCTGTGAATTATTAGATCAAGAATTGTAATTACATGCCCCTTTTGAACAGGGGCTGAAAAATTGGGCCTTTTGTGGTGGTGGTGGCATTGCCACAACACTGTAAGCCCTCAGAGTTACTCTTGGTGGGTGCAGGAATGGGCCCTGCTGTGAATTATTAGATCAAGAATTGTAATTACATGCCCCTTTTGAACAGGGGCTGAAAAATTGGGCCTTTCGTGGTGGTGGTGGTGGTGGCGTTGCCACAACACTGTAAGCCCTCAGAGTTACTCTTGGTGGGTGCAGCAATGGGCCCTGCTGTGAATTATTAGATCAAGAATTGTAATTGCATGCCCCTGTTGAACAGGGGCTGAAAAATTGGGCCTTAGGCACTGGTGGCACAACACTACAACCCCTCACAGATACTGTACTTGGAGCACAGCAATGAGCCCTGTTGCAAAGTATTGCTTCAAAAATTGTAATGACACGCCCCTGTTAAACAGGGGCTGAAAAATTGGGCCTTAGGCACTGGTGCCACAACACTCCAACCCCTCACAGATACTGTACTTGGAGCACAGCAATGAGCCCTATGGCAAATTATTGCTAAAAAAATTGTAATTACACGCCCCTGTAAAACAGGGGCTGAAAAATTGGGCCTTAGCCACTGGTGGCGGCACCAATAAACAAAAATGATCTTCCAAGCTATCATCATCAATCGTATCATTGAGGACTCGGAGGAGGAGGATAGCCAGTCAACATAACAGCACAGGCACTCAGCATCAGCATCAGTCTTGAAGGGATGTGACATGTTAAAATCAATTAGTCTGTTATATCAGCATCAGGTGTGTGGTAGCTGGTGGTAATCCAAGACTGGTTCATCTTGATGAAAGTCAGTCGATCAACCGAGTCGGTGGACAGGCGCACCCTGTGATCCGTGACAAATCCTCCAGCAGCACTGAATGTGCGTTCCGAAAGAACGCTGGATGCAGGACAGGCCAGTAGCTCAATTGCATACTGTGCAAGCTCTGGCCAGTGATCCATCCTCAAGACCCAGTAAGCCAGAGGATTTTCGGTGGGGAAGGTGTCCAAGTCTGACCTTGCCCCTAGATATTCCTGCACCATGTTTATCAGACGCTGGCGATGGTTGCTGGAACCGATCATAATTTGGGGCTGCGGACTAAAGAATTGTCTGAACGCATCGGTCAGACGGCCACCTTCCCCACCGCTCCTTCTTTGACTGGCCGAAGCCTCAGCAACTCGTTGTCCAGGACCAGGAGTTTGTAACCTCCCAGTCTCTGGGAACGCGTTGCACAGACCTTTCTGCAAGGCCTCCCGGAGTTGTCTCATCCTCTGCTCCCTCTGCGACGGTAACATAAGGTCCGCAACCTTACCCTTGTACCGTGGATCAAGGAGAGTGGCCAGCCAGTAATGGTCCCTCTCCTTGATCCGAAGAATACGAGGATCCTTCCACAGACTTTGCAGGATCAGGGAGGCCATGCAGCGTAGGTTTGCTGAGGCATTCGCTCCGGAGTCCTCTGGGTCACTAAGGACGACATGATCCGCAGCCACCTCCTCCCAGCCACGTACAAGTCCACTGGTTTCTTGGGACTGTAAATCATCCCTAAAAGACTGCTGCTGATGATGCTGAGTGCCAGCCTCCACCTCCATGCTGACACAATCCTCCTCCTCCTCCTCCTCCTCTTCCTGTGCGATGGGTGGGACAGAAGGAACACTGTCTGGGTAAAGGGGGCCTTGAGAGGCAAGGAAGTCCTCCTCTTCCTGCCTCTATTCTGCCTCAAGTGCCCTGCCCATTATTCCACGCAGCGTGTGCTCCAACAGGTGGACAAGAGGTACAGTGTCACTGATGCATGCACTGTCACTGCTCACCATCCTCGTGGCCTCCTCAAATGGTGCCAGGACAGTGCATGCATCCCTGATCATGCCCCACTGGCGTGGAGAAAAAAAACCAAGGTCCCCTGACCCTGTCCTGGTGCCGTAGTCGCACAGGTACTCATTGATGGCCCTCTGCTGCGTGTGCAGCCGCTGCAGCATGGCCAACGTTGAGTTCCACCTGGTGGGCATGTCACATATAAGGCGGTTCTTGGGCAGGTTCAACTCCTTTTGCAGCTCAGCCAGGCGAGCACTGGCATTATAAGATCTGCGGAAATGCACACAGACTTTCCTGGCCTGCCTCAGGACATCCTGTAAGCCCGGGTACCTGCCCAAGAACCGCTGCACCACCAGGTTAAGGACGTGAGCCACACAGGGCACATGGGTCAGTTGTCCCTGTCGGAGGGCGGAGAGGAGGTTGGTGCCATTGTCGCAAACCACCATTCCTGGCTTAAGCTGGCGTGGCGTCAACCACCTCTCGGCCTGGCCCTGCAGAGCAGACAGGACCTCTGCCCCAGTGTGGCTTCTGTCCCCCAAACACACCAGCGCAAGCACGGCATGGCATCTTTTTGCCTGCGTACTTGCGTAGCCCCGTGAACGGCTACGGAGCACCGCTGGTTCATAGGACAAACCACAGGAAGAGGCCATGGAGGAAGAAGAAGAGGAGGGGGTGGAGGAGAGAGGTGTGTCACAACCAGTAGTAGCATTTTGGAGGCGTGGCGGTGGAACAACCTCCAACACTACTGCACCTTGTCCTGCATCCTTCCCAGCTGCCAAAAGAGTGACCCAATGGGCCGTGAAAGAAAGGTAACGTCCCTGTCCATGCCTGCTGGACCATGAGTCAGCGGTAATATGCACCTTACCGCTGACCGCCCTGTCCAGCGAGGCCAAGACATTGCCTTCCACATGCCGGTAGAGAGCCGGAATAGCCTTCCGTGAGAAAAAGTGGCGTTTGGGAACCTGCCACTGAGGAACCGCACATTGCACAAACTCACGGAAGGGGGCCGAGTCTACCAACTGAAAAGGCAGCAGTTGAAGCGCTAGCAATTTAGCCAAGCTAGCATTCAACCGCTGGGCATGTGGATGGCTGGGAGTGAACTTCTTTCGACGGTCCAGCAGCTGGGGCAGGGAAATTTGCCTGCTAGAATCGGACGTCGGTGTACTGCTAGCAGAGTGGCCGCAAGTACTTGGCTGTGACACACCTAATTCTACACCTTCATTCCTCTCAGTGCATGTTTCAGAGAGGACTGAAGTTATAGTGGGGTTGGAGATCCCAGCTGATGCGGTGCAAGGAGAGGTCCGCTTTGTTCTTTGGTGTGGGTCTTTGAGGTAGGCTTGCCAACGAGCTGCATGGCAGGTCAACATATGTCTGGTCAGGCATGTGCTACCCAAGCGGCTGATGTTTTGGCCACGCGATATACGCTTGAGACATATGTTGCAAACAGCAGCTGTGCGATCTGATGCACTAGCCTCAAAAAAGGCCCACACCAAGGAACTTTTTGAATGACGGGCAGAGGCAGCGCCCTGCACAGGCGGAGCTCTGCGGTGTGATTCCGTCGGTGTACTGCCCTTACGCTGGCCACCAAAGGGCATCCTGCCTCGTTGGAGATGTGCCTCCTCCTCATCCTCCTCCTCCTCCTCTCTACTATTAGGCACCCACGTGGAGTCAGTGACCTCATCATCCCCTCCCTCCTCATCACTGGAGCCAATCTGGCAGTATGCTGCAGCTGCTGGAACATGACTGCCAGATTGGTGTCCTTCTTGAGCATCCCCTCTGTCTGCTCTCACGCTACTGCCTTCCTGTAGCTGGGTTTCATCATCAGACCCTTCGAAACGCTGGGCATCCTCCTGGAGCATGTACCCAACACTGTGCTCAAACAGTTCGGGGGACTCCTCAGGAGGAGGACATGGTGGGTCTAGGGAAACAGTGACTGATGATGAGTCTGACATTGATACCAGGGAAGAGGACGCTTTGGCAGCTGCTTTGCCAGTACCCTGAGCCTGGGTGAGAGAGGATGAGGAGGAGGAGGAGGGCTTGGTCATCCACTCTACCAAGTCTTCGGCATGATGTGGCTCAACATGTCCAGCTGCCGAAAAGAAGGACAAGCGTGTCCCATGGCCATGTGCTGATGACAATGCACCGCGTCCACGACCAGCACTGTTGCCCCCAGACACAGAGCCTGCTTGCCCTCTTTTATTGCCTCCTGACTGTCTGCCTCTCCTTGTTTGCCTTCCAGACATTCTAATAGATGGCCTGCAGGGAGATGGGAAAAAAGCAATAAGGGCTACCTTCAGGTGTCCTTCTCTGTCCCTTTACTTAAGGATTTCTAAATATGGTTGAGGATGATTGCTTTTGCACAGAATAGCACAACAACAATTTCCCTGACTGTCAAAAAAACAAGGATTTCAAAGATGGTTGATGAGGAATGCTTTAGCACACTATAGCACAAGGAGAATTTCCCTCACTGTCCTTCCCTGTCCCTAGAAACAAGGATTCGCACAGTGAAAGAAACTGACACTCTCCCTACCTAGAGTTTTCTGTCCCTAGAAAAAATGTTTTTTTAAAGCACACTATAGCACAAGGAGAATTCACTCACTGTCCTTCCCTGTCCCTAGAAACAAGGAATCGCACAGTGAAAGAAACTGACACTCTCCCTACCTAGAGTTTTCTGTCCCTAGAAAAAATGTTTTTTTAAAGCACACTATAGCACAAGGAGAATTCCCCTCACTTTCCTTCTTTGTCCCTAGAAACAAGGATTCGCACAGTGAAAGAAACTGACACTCTCCCTACCTAGAGTTTTCTGTCCCTAGAAAAAATGTTTTTTTAAAGCACACTATAGCACAAGGAGAATTCACTCACTGTCCTTCCCTGTCCCTAGAAACAAGGAATCGCACAGTGAAAGAAACTGACACTCTCCCTACCTAGAGTTTTCTGTCCCTAGAAAAAATGTTTTTTTAAAGCACACTATAGCACAAGGAGAATTCCCCTCACTTTCCTTCTTTGTCCCTAGAAACAAGGATTCGCACAGTGAAAGAAACTGACACTCTCCCTACCTAGAGTTTTCTGTCCCTAGAAAAAATGTTTTTTTAAAGCACACTATAGCACAAGGAGAATTCACTCACTGTCCTTCCCTGTCCCTAGAAACAAGGAATCGCACAGTGAAAGAAACTGACACTCTCCCTACCTAGAGTTTTCTGTCCCTAGAAAAAATGTTTTTTTAAAGCACACTATAGCACAAGGAGAATTCCCCTCACTTTCCTTCTTTGTCCCTAGAAACAAGGATTCGCACAGTGAAAGAAACTGACACTCTCCCTACCTAGAGTTTTCTGTCCCTAGAAAAAATGTTTTTTTAAAGCACACTATAGCACAAGGAGAATTCACTCACTGTCCTTCCCTGTCCCTAGAAACAAGGAATCGCACAGTGAAAGAAACTGACACTCTCCCTACCTAGAGTTTTCTGTCCCTAGAAAAAATGTTTTTTTAAAGCACACTATAGCACAAGGAGAATTCACTCACTGTCCTTCCCTGTCCCTAGAAACAAGGATTCGCACAGTGAAAGAAACTGACACTCTCCCTACCTAGAGTTTTCTGTCCCTAGAAAAAATGTTTTTTTAAAGCACACTATAGCACAAGGAGAATTCCCCTCACTTTCCTTCTTTGTCCCTAGAAACAAGGATTCGCACAGTGAAAGAAACTGACACTCTCCCTACCTAGAGTTTTCTGTCCCTAGAAAAAATGTTTTTTTAAAGCACACTATAGCACAAGGAGAATTCCCCTCACTTTCCTTCTTTGTCCCTAGAAACAAGGATTCGCACAGTGAAAGAAACTGACACTCTCCCTACCTAGAGTTTTCTGTCCCTAGAAAAAATGTTTTTTTAAAGCACACTATAGCACAAGGAGAATTCACTCACTGTCCTTCCCTGTCCCTAGAAACAAGGATTCGCACAGTGAAAGAAACTGACACTCTCCCTACCTAGAGTTTTCTGTCCCTAGAAAACATGTTTTTTTAAAGCACACTATAGCACAAGGAGAATTCCCCTCACTTTCCTTCTTTGTCCCTAGAAACAAGGATTCGCACAGTGAAAGAAACTGACACTCTCCCTACCTAGAGTTTTCTGTCCCTAGAAAAAATGTTTTTTTAAAGCACACTATAGCACAAGGAGAATTCACTCACTGTCCTTCCCTGTCCCTAGAAACAAGGAATCGCACAGTGAAAGAAACTGACACTCTCCCTACCTAGAGTTTTCTGTCCCTAGAAAAAATGTTTTTTTAAAGCACACTATAGCACAAGGAGAATTCCCCTCACTTTCCTTCTTTGTCCCTAGAAACAAGGATTCGCACAGTGAAAGAAACTGACACTCTCCCTACCTAGAGTTTTCTGTTCCTAGAAAAAATGTTTTTTTAACCACTTAAGCCCCGGACCATTTCGGGCCATTAGGACCAAGCCTGTTTTTGGGATTCGGCACTGCGCTGCTTTAACTGTAAATTGTGCGGACATGCAATGTTGTACCCAAATGAAATTTGCGTCCTTTTCTTCCCACAAATAGAGCTTTCTTTTAATGGTATTTGATTGCCTCTGCGATTTTTATTTTTTGCGATATAAACAGAAAAAGACCGAAAATTTTGAAAGAAAATGATATTTTCTACTTTTTGTTATAAGAAAAATCGAATAAACTCAATTTTAGTCATACATTTAGGCCAAAATGTATTCAGCCACATGTCTTTAGTAAAAAAAATGTCAATAAGCGTATATTTATTGGTTTGCGCAAAAGTTATAGCGTTTACAAACTAGGGTACATTTTCTGAAATTTACACAGCTTTAAATTTATGACTGCCTATCTCATTTCTTGAGGTGCTAAAATGGCAGGGCAGTACAAAACCCCCCCAAATGACCCCATTTTGGAAAGTAGACACCCCAAGGAAATTGCTGAGAGGCATGTTGAGCCCATTGAATATTTTTTTTTTTTGTCCCAAGTGATTGAATAATGACAAAAAAAAAAAAATTACAAAAAGTTGTCACTAAATGATATATTGCTCACACATGCCATGGTTATATGTGGAATTGCACCCCAAAATACATTCTGCTGCTTCTCCTGAGTACGGGGATACCACATGTGTGGGACTTTTTAGGAGCCTAGCTACGTACGGGACCCCGGAAACCAAGCACCGCCTTCAGGATTTCTAAGGGCGCAAATTTTTGATTTCACTCCTCACTACCTATCACAGTTTCGAAGGCCATAAAATGCCAAAATAGCACAAAACCCCCCCAAATGACCCCATTTTGGAAAGTAGACACCCCAAGCTATTTACTGAGAGGCATGTTCAGTCCATGGAATATTTTATATTTTGCCACAAGTTGCGGGAATATGACAAACTTTTTTTTTTTTGCACAAAGTTGTCACTAAATGATATATTGCTCACACATGCCATGGGCATATGTGAAATTACACCCCAAAATACATTCTGCTGCTTCTCCTGAGTACGGGGATACCACATGTGTGGGACTTTTTGGGAGCCTAGCCGCGTACAGGACCCCAAAAACCAAGCACCGCCTTCAAGGTTTCTAAGGGCATAAATTTTTGATTTCACTCCTCACTACCTATCACAGTTTTGAAGGCCATAAAATGCCAAGATGGCACAAAACCCCCCCAAATGACCCCATTTTGGAAAGTAGACACCCCAAGCTATTTGCTGAGAGGCATGTTGACCCCATTGAATATTTTTTTTTTGTCCCAAATGATTGAATAATGACAAAAAGAAAAAAAAAAATGTACAAAAAGTTGTCACTAAATGATATATTGCTCACACATGCCATGGTTATATGTGGAATTGCACCCCAAAATACATTCTGCTGCTTTTCCTGAGTACGGGGATACCACATGTGTGGGACTTTTTGGGAGCCTAGCCGCGTACAGGGCCCCAAAAACCAAGCACCGCCTTCAGGATTTCTAAGGGCGTAAATTTTTGATTTCACTCCTCACTACCTATCACAGTTTCGAAGGCCATAAAATGCCAAAATAGCACAACCCCCCCCCAAATTACCCCATTTTGGAAAGTAGACACCCCAAGCTATTTACTGAGAGGCATGTTGAGTCCATGGAATATTTTATATTTTGCCACAGGTTGCGGGAATATGACAAACTGTTTTTTTTTTGCACAAAGTTGTCACTAAATGATATATTGCTCACACATGCCATGGGCATATGTGAAATTACACCCCAAAATACATTCTGCTGCTTCTCCTGAGTACGGGGATACCTCATGTGTGGGACTTTTTGGGAGCCTAGCCGCGTACGGGACCCCAAAAACCAAGCACCGCCTTCAAGGTTTCTAAGGGCATAAATTTTTGATTTCGCTCCTCACTACCTATCACAGTTTTGAAGGCCATAAAATGCCAAGATGGCACAAAACCCCCCCCAAATGACCCCATTTTGGAAAGTAGACACCCCAAGCTATTTGCTGAGAGGCATGTTGAGCCCATTGAATATTTTTTTTTTGTCCCAAATGATTGAATAATGACAAAAAGAAAAAAAAAAATGTACAAAAAGTTGTCACTAAATGATATATTGCTCACACATGCCATGGTTATATGTGAAATTACACCCCAAAATACATTCTGCTGCTTCTCCTGAGTACGGGGATACCACATGTGTGGGACTTTTTGGGAGCCTAGCCGCGTACGGGACCCCAAAAACCAAGCACCGCCTTCAAGGTTTCTAAGGGCATAAATTTTTGATTTCACTCCATAAAATGTCAAAATAGCCCAAAACCCCCACAAATGACCCCATTTTGGAAAGTAGACACCCCAAGCTATTTGCTGAGAGGCATGGTGAGTATTTTACAGCTCTCATTTGTTTTTGAAAATTAAGAAAGACATTTTTTTTTCTTTTTTTTTTTCTTTTTTTACATTTTCAAAACTTTGTGACAAAAAGCGAGATCTGCAAAATACTCAACATACCTCTCAGCAAATAGCTTGGGGTGTCTACTTTCCAAAATGGGGTCATTTGGGGGGGTTTTGTGCCATCTGGGCATTCCATGGCCTCCGAAACTGTGATAGGCAGTGAGGAGTGAAATCAAAAATTTACACCCATAGAAATCCTGAAGGCGGTGCTTGGTTTTTGGGGTCCCGTACGCGACTAGGCTCCCAAAAAGTCCCACACATGTGGTATCCCCGTACTCAGGAGAAGCAACAGAATGTATTTTGGGGTGTAATTCCACATATGCCCATGGCATGTTTGAGCAATATATAATTTAGTGACAACTTTTTGTACATTTTTTTTTTTTTTTGGTCATTATTCAATCACTTGGGACAAAAAAAAAATATTCAATGGGCTCAACATGCCTCTCAGCAAATAGCTTGAGGTGTCTACTTTACAAAATGGGGTCATTTGGGGGGGTTTTGAACTGTCCTGGCATTTTATGCACAACATTAGGAAGCTTATGTCACACATCATCCACTCTTCTAACCACTTGAAGACAAAGCCCTTTCTGACACTTTTTGTTTACATGAAAAAATATTTTTTTTTGCAAGAAAATTATGTTGAACCCCCAAACATTATATATTTTTTTAAAGCAAAGGCCCTACAGATTAAAATAGTGGGTGTTGCATTTTTTTTTCCACACAGTATTTGCGCAGCGTTTTTTCAAACGCATTTTTTGGGGGAAAAACACACTTTTTTTTATTTTTAATGCACTAAAAAACACTATATTGCCCAAATGTTTGATGAAATAAAAAAGATGATCATAGGCCGAGTACATGGATACCAAACACGACATGCTTTAAAATTGCGCACAAACGCGCAGCGGCGACAAACTACATTCATTTTTAAAAGCATTTAAAAGCCTTTACAGGTTACCACGTTAGATTTACAGAGGAGGTCTACTGCTAAAATGACTGCCCTCGATCTGACCTTCGCGGTGATACCTCACATGCATGATGCAATTGCTGTTTACATATGACGCTAGACCGACGCTTGCGTTCGCCTTTGCGCAATAGCAGGGGGGAACAGCGGTGCTTTTTTTTATTTTTATTATTTATTTGGCTTTTTTATTTTATTTTTAAACTGTGCCTTCCATATTTAATTTTTTTACCATTTTTATCGTTATCTCAGGGAATGTAAATATCCCCTATGATAGCAATAGGTAGTGACAGGTACTCTTTTTTTGAAAAAAATTGGGGGGTTAGACCCTAGATCTTTCCTCTGCCCTCAAAGCATCTGACCACACCAAGATCGGTGTGATAAAATGCTTTCCCAATTTCCCAATGGCGCTTTTTATATCCGGGGGGGGGACATTCCCTCCCACTGCTTGTAAAAGCAGTCTAGAGGCTAATTATCTGCTAGAATTGCTTTTACATGAAAGCCGGCTGCTGGCTGAAAAGAATGATACCAAGATGATACCTAAACCCGCAGGCATCATTCTGGTATAAACATTCAAAGTCCAGCAACATACCAGTACGTTGCTGGTCCTTGTTGGACATGTATTGTAATCTTTTTTTTCATACAGCCTATTGGCTGAACGAAAAAAAGAGATTGATTGGTGGGTATGCCCACCATTAGAATACCTCCCTTCATCCACCCACTTCTAATGATGGGCATATATGCCGAAGCATGGGGGCATCCTCCCGCAAAAAAGTTATGCCGCGTACACACGGTCAAGCCTTCGTCGGAATTTCGACCGTATGTACGCGGCATAAAAGGTTATGCCGCGTACACACGGTCGGACTTTTCCACGGATAAGCCTCCGTTGGAATTTTGACCGTATATACGCGGCATTAGGAGCAAAATCGCTCCTCCGCCCCTGCTGCCCCCATGCTTCGGCATATATGCTCTTTTTTTTAACTGTGGTGGTGAAATCACCTCCTACAGCGTTGGAGTCACGGCTTTATGTATCGTGGGAGCAAACGCTGTTGCGGTCAAGATAAATAGATCCGCGCTGCAACTGAATGGCGTACCTGCTAAGCAAATGGTGGTTAACATTAAAACAAAGTAACATTACAGTACAACAGTAAGACCTTACCATGCCATACCTGCAAAGCAAATACCAAAACAAAACCTAGTAAAAAATAAAAAATTTTTTTAACGCAACCTGTGCCTAAAATATATATATGCCGAAGCATGGGGGCATCCTCCCGCAAAAAAGTTATGCCGCGTACACACGGTCGGAATTTTCCACGGGCAGGCCTCCGTCGGAATTTCGACCGTATGTACGCGGCATTAGGAGCAAAATCGCTCCTCCGCCCCTGCTGCCCCCATGCTTCGGCATATATGCTCTTTTTTTTAACTGTGGTGGTGAAATCACCTCCTACAGCGTTGGAGTCACGGCTTTATGTATCGTGGGAGCAAACGCTGTT
This sequence comes from Rana muscosa, assembly GCA_029206835.1. Lineage (NCBI taxonomy): Eukaryota > Metazoa > Chordata > Amphibia > Anura > Ranidae > Rana > Rana muscosa. Next base: position 3,037,435 of record JARGYO010005626.1, read on the forward strand.
GCTGTCAAGATAAATAGATCCGCGCTGCAACTGAATGGCGTACCTGCTAAGCAAATGGTGGTTAACATTAAAACAAAGTAACATTACAGTACAACAGTAAGACCTTACCATGCCATACCTGCAAAGCAAATACCAAAACAAAACCTAGTAAAAAATAAAAAAATGTTTTAACGCAACCTGTGCCTAAAATATATATATGCCGAAGCATGGGGGCATCCTCCCGCAAAAAAGTTATGCCGCGTACACACGGTCGGAATTTCGACCGTATGTACGCGGCATTAGGAGCAAAATCGCTCCTCCGCCCCTGCTGCCCCCATGCTTCGGCATATATGCTCTTTTTTTTAACTGTGGTGGTGAAATCACCTCCTACAGCACTGGAGTCACGGCTTTATGTATCGTGGGAGCAAACACTGTTGCTGTCAAGATAAATAATTCCGCGCTGCAGTTGAATGGCGCACCTGAAAACAAAAAATTACATACCTGAAAAGCAAGCATGATAAAACATTGCAGAATAGAATACAGTAAAAAAGAGCAGAACAATAGAGAGAAAATAGAGAGAGAGAGAACAATAAAACGACAACTATTTTTGGTTTTTTGATTTTATATTTTTTTTGTGTTTTGTTTTTTACGTTTTTTTTTTCTTTTTTACACTTTTTTTTGTAACTTTACAACTGTAATGGTTCGGGTCTCTCAAAATGTAATGGCATCTTGGGAGACCCTGTGTAAGTGTGTCCTTGTCTGTGAAATGCTGTACCCTACGCTAAAACTTCACTTTTGAGTGGTAGCGTTCAAAACATTCACCTTGGCAAAGACCAGGCTTGTCAGGACAGAGTGGACAAAAACTACGGGTGTCACGCCTAAATCCGCGCTTGCTACAGACACGACATCTTTTTTGGGGGTGGCTTTGGGTAGGGGTACTCGGGAGGACATACGAATAATGCCTCTCATGCAGCCGGCTTACTGCATTTGGTTGGGGATGGTGAGGTGCAGAACCGCCTGGATACAGGAGTTCTGTGACTATCTCATTCTGGAATTTTAGAAGAGATAACGTCCCGCCTGAAGCTCTGTATAGCACATGAGCGTTCAGCAAAGCCAATTGGAATAATGATAGAGACACTTTTTTGTAACAGCGTCTCGCCTTACGGTCAATTAGATACAGAGCCATCAACTGGTCGTTGAGGTCCACCCCTCCCATATTTTGGTTATATTCGTGGACACAGAGGGGTTTCTCCACAACACCAGTCGCCGTACGAATTTGGACTGTCGTGTCTGCATGAAGGGAGGTAAGAAGGAAAACATTCTTATTGTCCCTCCACTTCATAGCGAGCAAGTTATTACACTTCAAGCAGGCTCTCTCCCCCAGCCTAAGACGGGCATCTACAAGCCGCTGGGGAAAGCCCCGGCGATTAGGTCGCACGGTGCCACATGCTCCAATCTTATGATCAAACAAGTGACTAAACAGTGGCACGCTCGTGTAATAATTGTCCACATACAAGTGGTACCCCTTTCCGAATAAGGGTGACACCAAGTTCCACACTATCTTGCCAGCGCTCCCTATGTAATCCGGGCAGTTGACCGACTCAATCTGACTGTCTTTTCCCTCATAAACCGTAAAGTTCACTACATAGCCTGTTGCCCTGTCACAGAACTTGTAGAGCTTGACCCCGTATCTGGCACGCTTGCTGGGAAGGTACTGCTTGAAAGACAAGCGGCCAGAAAATTTAATCAGGGACTCATCAACGCAGACAACTTGATCGGGAGTAAACAAGGCTGCAAAACGTTCGTTGAAGTGGTTTATGAGGGGCCGAATTTTATAGAGCCGGTCGTATTCAGGGTCCCCACGTGGACGACAAAGTTCATTGTCGTTGAAGTGCATGAACCGCAAAATCTGCTCGTATCGTGCCCTGGACATGGAGGCAGAGAACACGGGCATGTGGTCAATTGGGTGCGTGGACCAATAAGCACACAATGACGGAAATTTATGTGTGCCCATGTTGAGGGAAAGGCCCAGAAAGGTCTTAAATTCGGAAACCGTAATTGGTTTCCAATTTCTGGCAATTTTAGGCAACTGGGGGTTAGCGGCGATAAATTGACCAGCATATAAATTACTCTGGTCCACAATAGATCTATAGAGATCTTCCGTGAAAAACAGCGAATAAAAATCAATTGGAATAAAATCAGCTGTTTCCACCTGAATACCGGGTTGGGCAGTGAATGGGGGAAGTACGGGTTCTGCAGAAGTGGTGGGGACCCAATCAGGATAGGCGAATTCTGCAGGAAGGGCAGTATGGGCACGACGGGCCTGCCTTTGTCTTCTTGGTGGCAGCGGGACACTACTTGTGCTTGCCACCTCGCCAGCTTGAACTGCACTTATGGGACTCGCCACGTCACCAAGTGTTACTGCAGTGTTGGATGTACGTCCAGGCTGTACTAGGCCGCTGGTGCTTGCCAGTTCACCAGAAGGAATAGCGGCGCTAGTACTACTCTGCTCCATGATACGAGAGACCTGCGGTTCTTGCTCCTCAACAACCTCAGAAGATCGGGATCGGGTACGCCTGACCTTAGCAGGGACCTCAACTTCGTCGTCAGAGCTATCTGACGTGGAGCCGCTGACGTCACTGTCTTCTACGGGAAGATATTCTGAGCCTGAATCTGACAGATACGTGACCTCCTCTTCACTATCTGTCATGCTCAGAATCTCGTAGGCCTCTTTACTAGTGTACCTTCGTCTTGCCATTTTGGGCTCTAAATTTAGGGGTACACTAGTAAGATTCACAGGAAAAAAAGCACCTGACTGTCGTCAGCAAATATATCAAACGCTACAAAAAAACTGTTAGCGATCGCAGGGATCAGGCCTGTCTCTGCGAACGCTGCAGTTATGTGTGTTGTGTTTGGTAAGTGACAGTGATCGATCGATACTGCACTTGGGTGGGCTGGGCTGGGCTGGGCGGAGGGGCTAAACGCAGGCGCTAGCAGGTATCTGGGCTGATCCCGCTAACACTGCGTTTTTGGGAACCCTAAACCGCTGGGGATGCTAGTATAGATCTGATCAGATACTATACCACTAAGGGGGGTGTATGCTTTGCGCGTGGGTGTTAGCGTTACTGGCACTAACCTAACACTGCCTGGGGCGACGCAGACCCTCTCTGGCGCTAAAACCTAATTGATCTCACCCGCCGGGCGATCAGGGGGGTTAAACCTTTATTGGGTTATATACGGCGGGTGCCCTGATGCTATAAAAAGCAAACTAATCAACCAGCGTCACCCGTAACCTTTATATGGTGATCACTGGTGAAAGGGTTAACTAGGGGCAATCAGGGGGTTAAAACCTTTATTAGGTTAAATATGGGGGTACCTGACACTATATAAAAACCTGACGGGTAACCTAAATAACTAAATAACTTACTGGCTAACCAGTGACACCAGTGACGCTTATACGGCAATCACTGGTGAAAGGGTTAACTCTAGGGGCAATCAGGGGGTTAAAATAATATATGGGGGTACCTGACACCAATAAAAACCTGCGGCGAACCTAAAAAAAAAATAACTGCCTATCTAAAACACCAGCGACACGAATACAGCGATCGGAAAAACAATCGCTTAGTGACGCTGAAGTTAGGGGGTGAAAGGGTTACCTGGGGGGTGATCAAGGGGTTAAACCTTTATTAGGGGGGGTTAGGGGGCTACCCTGGACCTAAAGGGGCCTAATCCTAACTGCCCTGCAACTTTTTACAATCACAGATGACACTAAATGCAGTGATCAGTAAAATAAATGATCACTGCAATCAGTGACACTGTGATTGGGGGCTTTGGGGTGACCTGGGGGGTGATCTGGGGGTGACTGGGGGGTGATTTGTGTGCCTATGTGTACCTACGTGTCAGTGGACTGTTAGAGCACTAACCTCTGTCTTCACTCCTCGGCGCCGGGAACGAAAAGACCGCGGCGAGGGAGATGACATCACTTCCTCCAGCCTGTGTTTACATCACATGGCGGAGGAAGCAATTTCATTGGCCGGGAGCGATCGCGAGGGGGGGGGCGGAATCGAGCGGCCGCCCCCTCATGCCTGATCGCTCCCGAACACTTAACGGCCGCTCACTGCAGTGAAGGGGGGTCCGGATGGACCCCCCAACTGCACAAAGGCGATCACGTAGATCTACGTGATTCTGCCTGTCCGTGCCATTCTGCCGACGTAAATCGGCGGTGGGCGGTCGTTAAGTGGTTAAAGCACACTATAGCACAAGGAGAATTCACTCACTGTCCTTCCCTGTCCCTAGAAACAAGGAATCACACAGTGAAAGAAACTGACACTCTCCCTACCTAGAGTTTTCTGTCCCTAGAAAAAATGTTTTTTTAAAGCACACTATAGCACAAGGAGAATTCACTCACTGTCCTTCTCTGTCCCTAGAAACAAGGAATCGCACAGTGAAAGAAACTGACACTCTCCCTACCTAGAGTTTTCTGTCCCTAGAAAAAATGTTTTTTTAAAGCACACTATAGCACAAGGAGAATTCACTCACTGTCCTTCCCTGTCCCTAGAAACAAGGATTCGCACAGTGAAAGAAACTGACACTCTCCCTACCTAGAGTTTTCTGTCCCTAGAAAAAATGTTTTTTTAAAGCACACTATAGCACAAGGAGAATTCCCCTCACTTTCCTTCTTTGTCCCTAGAAACAAGGATTCGCACAGTGAAAGAAACTGACACTCTCCCTACCTAGAGTTTTCTGTCCCTAGAAAAAATGTTTTTTTAAAGCACACTATAGCACAAGGAGAATTCACTCACTGTCCTTCCCTGTCCCTAGAAACAAGGAATCGCACAGTGAAAGAAACTGACACTCTCCCTACCTAGAGTTTTCTGTCCCTAGAAAAAATGTTTTTTTAAAGCACACTATAGCACAAGGAGAATTCCCCTCACTTTCCTTCTTTGTCCCTAGAAACAAGGATTCGCACAGTGAAAGAAACTGACACTCTCCCTACCTAGAGTTTTCTGTCCCTAGAAAAAATTTTTTTTAAAGCACACTATAGCACAAGGAGAATTCCCCTCACTTTCCTTCTTTGTCCCTAGAAACAAGGATTCGCACAGTGAAAGAAACTGACACTCTACCTACCTAGAGTTTTCTGTCCCTAGAAAAAATTGTTTTTTTAAAGCACACTATAGCACAAGGAGAATTACCCTCACTTTCCTTCTTTGTCCCTAGAAACAAGGATTCGCACAGTAAAACACACTGACACTCTCCCTACCTATCCTTCTCTTTCCCTAAACTAAAGGAATCCAGGTTAAGCAAGAAAGAAATAAATGTCACTGTCCCTGCCTATGCTTCTCTTTCCCTGCTCCGGAACACACTACACTAGGCCGCCGTGCTGGCGGCCTTTTATAGTGTGGGGCGTGTACTAAACACCCTCAGCAATAATTGGCCACAGGCATCCTGCCTGTGGCCAATCATTGCTCTCCTCGCTGCCGGCGCTGTGATTGGCCAAGCATGCGGGGTCACAGTGCATGCTTGGCCAATCACAGCGCCTGGATGACACTGCGATGGCGTAGTGCATTGTGGGCCGTTCGCGTCACTCGAATTTGGCGCGAACGGCCCAAATCGTTCGATCTTCGTCGAACGATCGAACAGCCGATGTTCGAGTCGAACGTATGTTCGACTCGAACACGAAGCTCATCCCTAGTTAAGTATATGATAATAATTTGGATGGAATTATACATATCTGAAGATTAGATATTTTACATAAACAGGTAATCAACTCGAAAATGAAATGTTAAGTTAATATAAACAATTGAAAAATGTAATATGTAAATATGTGCTAATACACTTAGTTCCAGGCATATTAATATACAGTCATAGCCAAAATTGTTGGCACCCCAGAAATTTTTCCAGAACATATTTCTCACAGAAAAGTATTGCAGTAACACATGTTTTGCTATACACGTTTATTCCCTTTGTATGTATTGGAACAAAACAAAAAAAGGGAGGAAAAAAAGAAAATTGGACATAATGTCACACAAAACTCCAAAAATGGGCTGGTCAAAATTCTTGGCACCCTTTCAAAATTGTGGATAAATAAGATTGTTTCAAGCATGTGATGCTCCTTTAAACTCACCTGGGGAAAGTAACAGGTGTGGGCAATATAAAAATCACACCTGAAAGCAGATAAAAGAGAGAAGTTCACTTAAGCCCTGTACACACGATCGGATTTCCTATGGTTTTTAAACCGATGGATTTTTTCATCGGAAAACCGATGAAGCTGACTTCCATCAGTCTTGCCTACACACCATCAGTCAAAAAAACGACCGTTCCAAACGCGGTGACGTAAAACACTCCGATGAGCCGAGAAAAATTAAGTTCAATGCTTCTGAGCATGCGTCGACTTGATTCTGAGCATGCGTGGGTTTTTTATCCGATGGAGTTCCCCACAGACGATAGTAATTTGCTATCGGTTTTTTAACCATCAGATAAATTTAAAACATGTTCTATTTTTAAACACCGATGGAAAAAAGACCGATGGGGCCCATACACGATCGGTTTGTCCGATGAAAACAGTCCATCGGACTGTTTTCATCAGTAAAACCGATCGTGTGTACAGTGCTTTAGTCTTTGCATTGTGTGTCTGTTTGTGCCACACTAAGCATGGACAACAGAAAGAGGAGAAGAGAACTGTCTGAGGACTTGAGAACCAAAATTGTGGAACAATATCAACAATCTCAAGGTTACAAGTCCATCTCCAGAGATCTAGATTTGCCTTTGTCCACAGTGCGCAACAATATCAAGAAGTTTGCAACCCATGGCACTGTAGCTAATCTCTCTGGGCTTGGACGGAAGAGAAAAATTGATGACAGGTTGCAACGCAGGATAGCCGGCTGGTGGATAAGCTGCCCCAAACAAGTTCCAAAGAAATTAAAACTGTCCTGCAGGCTCAGGGAGCATCAGTGTCAGCGCAAACTATTCGTCGACATTTAAATGAAATTAAACGCTATGGCAGGAGACCCAGGAGGACCCCACTGCTGACACAGAGACATAAAAAAGCAAGACTACAGTTTGCCAAAATGTACTTGAGTAGGCCAAAATCCTTCTGGGAAAACGTCTTGTGGACAGATGAGACCAAGATAGAGCTTTTTAGTAAAGCACATCATTCTACTGCTTACCGAAAACGGAATGAGGTCTACAAAGAAAAGAACACAGTACCTACAGTGAAATATGGTGGAGGTTCAATGATGTTTTGGGGTTGTTTTGCTGCCTCTGGCACTGGGTGCCTTAAATTTGTGCAAGGCATCATGAAATCTGAGGATTACCAGAGGATTTTGGGTCGCACTGTGGAGCCCAGTGTCAGAAAGCCTGGGTTTACGTCCGAGATCTTGGGTCTTCCAGCAGGACAATGACCCCAAACATACGTCAAAAAGCACTCAGAAATGGATGGCAACAAAGCGCTGGAGAGTTCTAAAGTGGCCAGCAATGAGTCCAGATCTAAATACACCTGTGGAGAGATCTTAAATCTGCTGTTGGGAAAAGGCGCCCTTCCAATAAGAGAGACCTGGAGCAGTTTGCAAAGAAAGAGTGGTCCAAAATTCCGGATGAGAGGTGTAAAAAGCTTATTGATGGTTACAGGAAGCGACTGATTTTAGCTATTTTTTCCAAAGGGTGTGCAACCAAATATTAAGTTAAGGGTGCCAAGAATTTTGACCAGCCCTTTTTTGGAATTTTGTGTGACATTATGTCCAATTTGCTTTTTTGCCTCCCTTTTTTTGTTTTGTTCCAATACACACAAAGGGAATAAACATGTGTATAGCAAAACATGTGTTACTGCAATACTTTTCTGTGAGAAATACTTGGTTTTCTGGAAAAAAAAATGGGGGTGCCAACAATTTCGGCCATTACTGTATAGTCACTATGGAAAGAAAGATAATTGGAAATCAACTAATTCAATAAAAACTTCAAAAATGTATAATTATTGTAAGTAATAACTAAATATAGTATTTATGTATAATACATTACCATTTAAATATGGTAATACAAAAAATAGGGAAATAGAAAAAAAAGGACAGAGTAATAGTAAAAGGGAAAGAATGAAGGTAAGAAAGAGAGAAAAGAGTCTAGGGTAAGAAAGTTCTTCGGAGCATCTATATTGTAAGAATATTATTACGTTAGTACAGAAGATAAATGTTCATGTTTAGTACTTGTTTCCACTCATATTGTTGTATAATATTATAGTATTATAGTATATCAAGGTCTTAATAGGGAATTTTCAGGGATCGTAGGAAGAAAATACGTCATCCAAGGATTCCATATTTTCTCAAAATTTTGTATAGTATTGTTGGTTATGGCTTCTGATTTGGAAAGGATCATTGCTTGGTTTATTCTGTTTTTAGCTTCAGAGATCATTAATGTATTGGTTTTCCAAGCTTTGGCAATGGTTGCTTTGTGGCTATGGTGATCTGGAGAAAGAGCCTAAATTGAGTGTAAGAAATATGAACTGGTTTTATATTTAAAAGCGCAATAGTCATGTCTGAAATGATAGCTATCTTAAATATTTTAGATACCATGAGGAAAATTTCATTCCAGAACTTTTTTGCAATCAGACAATCTCAGAATGTATGTAAGTGCGTTCGCAGACCATCACAGCCATGAAAACAGAATGGGGAGCATTGAGGAGCATATTTTGCAATTTTAACAGGAACCAAGTACCAGTGCATGATTATTTTATAGTTTGTTTCCAAAGCAATTATATTTTGAGAAGACATTTTTGTATTGGTCCAGACTTTATTCCAGTCGGAAATGTCGATTTTAGTTCCAAGCTCTTTCTCCCATTTTTCCACATATGAAGGTAGCTTTGAGTCAGAAGTAGTGATCAGATGATTATATAACATTGAAATAAGACCTTTGGTATGAGGGTCTTGTTTACATATACGTTCGAATTCCGACATATTACTTAATTGATTAGTATCATGTAAATAAGGTTCACATTTTTTTGGGATTTGTAAGTAACGAAAGAGTTCAGAAGCCGGGAGTTTGTGATGTTCACATATTTCAGGGAATGTTTTGAATGAGGTTACAGCTAATTGTGTTAGGCCAGCAGAAGTCCATTTTTTGAAAGTATTAGGGTATGTGTGGGCTGTGTAAAATTTTGGGTTTCTGATAAATGATATTAAAGGTGTATGTGGAGATTACAAACCTTTGGTTATTTAAAATTGATCCCAAATGGTAATTGTATGTTTGGTTATTTTATTTTCAATTATTTTATGGTCAGAAGAGGTAGACCATATTAGATTAGGTAAGGATGTTGGGTTACTTTAAATTGTTTTAATTGCTACCCAAAGAGGGATTTCATGTTTTGTATATTTGGGGATATTCGCTATTTGTGCGGCATGGAAATAGGTGGTAAAATTGGGAAAGCCTAGCCCACCTTTCAATTTTGGGAGATATAGAGTGTGTGAGGGTAAGCGGGATTTTAGAGAGTTCCATATAAATGCTTGTGTTTTGCGCTCAAGATTTCTCAAGAAGTATGAGGGTATTGGAATGGGTAAAACACGAAAAAGGTATAATATTTTTGAAAGTATAGTCATTTTTATGACATTTATTTTGCCTATCCATGATATTGGGAGAGTAGACCATTGTTTTAGATAATTAGTAATTTTCCGTAATAGTGGGGATAGTTAGTAGACATGTGCACACTGAAATATTTCGTTTCGGAATTTCGTTTTCGTCCGAAAAATACATTTATTTAGTTACTCCCGAAATTTGTTTTTATTTATTTCGTTTTTCGTTAGAAATTGCATTCGTACGAAAATCTGAATTAATTAAGGTCGAATCTGTCATTGAAGGCTTATGGTGTCTGTCGAATGTTCAAAGAAGATTCGATGGAGCAGCGAAACTGTACGACGCTGCAATCATACATTTCCGGTCGAATGTTCCGCCTACAAGCTATAGTAGAATTCTAATGTTGTATGACTAGTAATAATTATATTTATTAATTACTATTACTAGTCAACCAACATTAGAATTCTTCTATAGCCTATGGGCGGATGCATTTGACCAGAAATGTACGATTGCAGCGTCGTACAGTTTAGCTGCACCGTCAAATCTTCTAATGCCCCATACACACGATCGTTTTTCATGCCGTTAAAAATGCCATTAAAAAAAATGGTCATTAAAAATGATCGTGTGTAGGCTCCAGAGCATTTTTAACGACGTGAAAAACGGCCATTAAAAATTTCGAACATGCTCTCTTTTTTCACGTAGTTTTTCATGTCGTTTTTTTTAACGACGTGAAAAACGATAGTGTGTATGCTTTAACGACGTGAAAAAAACACGCATGCTCAGAATCAAGTATGAGACAGGAGCGCTCGTTCTGGTAAAACTAGCGTTCGTAATGGAGATAGCACATTCGTCACGCAGTCACGGACTGAAAAGCACGAGACTGAAAAGAGCGAATCGTCGCTCAACAAACTTTACTAACATGAAGGGTGGCGCCATTCGAATGGAACTTCCCCTTTATAGTGCCGTCGTACGTGTTGTACGTCACTGCGCTTTGCTTGATCGTTTTTTTAAATGATCGTGTGTACGCAAGACAGGCTTGAGAGGAAACATGAAAAAAAACGACGTGAAAAACGGCAAGAAAAAAATGGCAAGAAAAACGATCGTGTGTATGGGGCATAACTTTCGACACCATAAGCCTTCAATGACAGATTTGACGTTTGTATGTTTTTCGATGCATTGTCGAATCTTCGTCATTCATGTTGAATTGTCAAGTTAGTTGTAGCTATTTTACTGCTCTTCCTCTTTGGTTACAATCAGACAAAAACATTCATCATCATCATTATTTTTATTTTACTTCCCTCACCCAATTCCAGCAGCGATCTTTTCTCTCTATGTCGAATCTTTTCTCTCTATAATGTCGAATCTTTTCTCTCTATGTCGAATCTTTTCTCTCTATGTAGAATAATCTTGGACTAATAGAGTTAAGGTTAGGCACATTTGACCACAGGTTCGATAGACACAGATTGTTATTGTCAGCGTCACGTCGAATCTCCTATCTATATCGAACTGTTGTCGCAACGAAAACGAAAATAAAGCATTTGTTTATGTTGGATCGTTTTCGGATTCTGTGCTTTCGTTTTCGTTTGTTAAAACGATAACGAAAATACCTGAAATTCGGACGAAAATTCATTCGGAAAAAAACGAATGCACATTTGGAATAGTTAGCAGAGAATATGTCGGGTGAGATCAGGAGTGAGAGTAATACCTAGATAAGTGAGGTGTGTAGATGACCAAGTAAAAGGGAGGGACGTTTTCACTTGCTGTAATGTATCTGGAGATAAAGAAATATTTAGAGCTGTAGATTTTTGCGAATTTATTTTTAAACCTGATATTTGGGCAAATTGGTCTAATTTGTTGAAAAGATTAGGGGCAGTAATATGTGGGGAAGTCATAAAAATTAAGATGTCATCAGCAAATAAGCAAAGCTTATGTTGATGACCTGCTAATTCTATACCTTTGATTGAGGGATCTGCACGAATGGATTGGGCAAGGTGTTCAATTAATATGGTGTAGCGACCTCAACCCTCTCGCCCCTTCTTATTCACGGCTTGTCTGTCTCGTCTAGGGGTTAACACTGGGGGGGGGGAGGGATGACCACGGCCCATGTCCTCCAAGGTGTAGAGGTGAAGGCCAGTACTATCGGGCTTTGTGTATGTGTCCCAGAGTCAAATCCTCTCCTCGGATTGACTCCCCCTTTGCTCCTAGTAACCAGAGTTCCACACACTAAACAGGTCCAACTCGTATTTATTCTTCCCAATAAATAGTCATACAGCACAGACAGGTTGAGACCCATGTAACACTTCAGTATTTGCGGGGCGTAGGCCAAGGCACAATTCTTCTAGTTACAGCTAACCACTGTAGTATCACCAGTGGCGAATAGTCACTGCCACTGACTATATGAGGTAGAACGTGAATTACCTTCGCTAGCACAGCCCCTGTCAGGGGAAGGCAATCCGTCCAAGGGAGTCACCGGAGGCCTCTCTGTCACCAGCAATGCTGCGCCGGACTCTTCAGAGAAGTTCCACTCACCAGTCTTCTTGACCTCAGACACGGGCACCCAAGGAGTTAGGGCCCCCTCGGATTCCTCCACCCTCGCGGAAGTCAGTCGAAGGTACTGAGCTCCAGGCTTCCGCCATAGTACCTCACCCCAGGCTAAAGGTGCCTGAGATGGACTCCATCTCTCGCTCCTGCCAGGTCAAGGGCACCTGGGCCCGGAACTCTGGAACGCCAGCACCCAAGCTGAAGGTGCCTGGGTGCGGCTGCGTCCTCCGACTCTGACCCTCACGTCAGGGCGTCCACCCCCTTTTATCCCCTCGCCCATTGCGTCACGGCAGGTTCCCCGCCCTGCCGTACCAGCGCCAGGCAAGGACAAAAAGGCAGCAGTCATGTGGTGAGTGTTCAACCTTGGCGACAACGCCACCCGTAGGCCACAGGGAACCTCACACCACCAGAGTCCTCCAAGAACCACAAAAAGGTCTCAGATTCCCTGACAATCAATGCATCTGGGTTACACTACCACCCAGATGCTTCCCCAAAAATCAAACACCCGCTACAATGGCAAATAGGAATGGGGAGAGAGGACATCCCTGGCGTGTACCTCTATTGGTATCAAACATGTCAGATTTGTATCGTGCATATTTAGCATAAGCTTTGGGTTTATTATATAATGATAAAACCCAGCTTAGAAACTGGGGGCCAAAACCCCATTTTTGTAGAGCGAAATGTAAAGATGACCATGATACCGTGTCAAAAGCTTTTTTGATGTCTAGTGATACAAGGCATGTAGGTATTCGTCTAGTTTTAGCTGCTTGGATCAATAGGGCTGTTCTACGGACATTATCTGAAGCTTGGCGCAAGGGGATGAAACCTACTTGATCTTTGTTGATTAGGGAACCAATTATATTATTCAGCCGAAATGCCATAACTTTCGCTAGTAGTTTTATGTCTACATTTAATAAAGATATTGGCCTATAATTTGCACAGGCTGAGTCATCTGACTGAGGTTTAGGGATCATTGTTATTATTGCTGTAAGGGTTTCTGATCTAAAAGATTGATTGTTGAGAAGTAAGTTGAATGCTTCTGTCAGCATGGGAGTTAATACATGGGAGAATTTTTTGTAGTAGAGGGCTGAGAACCCGTCAGGTCCTGGACGTTTGTTTGGTTTGAGGGATTTGATTGCCAGTTCAATTTCACTAGGGGTAATGGGATTTTCAAGACTGTCGTATTGTGTCTGGAGGGTACCTGGTTAATTTGCTTTAAAATAAAAATTTTGTTTAGATTTACATAGTGTTTTGTCTACTGATTCTGATAAGAAGAGGTCAAGTTTTGAGCTATCTTTATCTAGTTGTGACTTTGTGGTTGGAGTAGGGTTAGATTGAAAAATACTATGGCATTTATTAAACTCATTTACTAGTTCTCGCTGTAATTTTTGCTTCTCTTTTTTAATATATGATGCTTGGTGTATACAATAACGCAATACATACAATATTAGTATACAATAATAAGAACAGGCTTGTGTGCTTCCTATAATGTTATTGGAGATGTGTCTGGAGATTTATTGTTGCCAATGTATTCTTTTATAGCGATTTCTAATTCAGCTAAATTTGACGGGTGAGACAACAATGAGTCATTAATATGCCAGGTGGGGTCATGTTTTTTTGGGATTAGTGAGGTAAAAGTAGATATAATAGCACAATGGTCAGTCCAAGTATACGGTTTAATAGATGAGGCTATTAATTCTGGGGACATACTCATAGAAATTAATATATGGTCAATGCGTGAGAATGATCTATGCGGGTGGGAGTAAACTGAGAATTGACATCTGGTTGGGTTAATTTAACGCCATGAATCTATTAATGAATATTGTAGGAGGAGTCTTTGGAAAGATTTGGATTGAGAATTAAACGTAGCTGGAGTTGGGGATTTATCAAGGTATGGGTATAGTGTTTGGTTTGAATCTCCACATATCAAGAGTGTACCTTGTTTGTGAGTGTCTATTACTTGAAGTAAATGGGAGAGAAATTATGATGGTCTCTTATTTGGAGCGTAGTAAGAGACTACTGTAATTGGGATGTCACATAGATGACCCATGAGTATAAGGTAACGGCCTTCTGTATCCTTGATTTCTGCTAAGGGGGAAAAAGGTGTGTATCGATGGAAAGCTATTAATATACCTTGGTGTTTGGATTTGGCTGAGGCAGTAAAAACCTGGGGGTAACTTGAACCAAAGTATTTAGGTGTTGAAGAATCATTAAAGTGTGTCTCTTGGAGACACACTATGTGAGCTTTAGATGAAGACAACGACCTGAACACTTTCGTTCGCTTTTGGGAAATGTTTAGATCTTGTGCATTCAATGTAAGTTCATTTAAAGGAGCCATATATAAATGTTAAAGTGGATGTAAACCCACTCTCATCCTTTCTGAACTACTGCCATAGTGCTGATATATAAGGCTATACATGCCTCCTGCATGTATCCTTATCTGTCAAATGTCTCCAGTTTAGCTGTTTAAAGCCCCCCAAAACTGCAGATTCAGTGGGCGGGTCTGTTTTTCCGCACTCGTGGGCGGAGATGCGACGCCAGCAGACTCCCCGCCCACCTTTACACTCCCCTTGGCCAGAGCGTGCAGGAGAGGCAGAGCGCGCTCACGGCCCCCTGTCAATGCTACCCACATGTGAATGTCCAGTGACACTCTGGGATGATCGGTGCAGCAGGGACAGCTGTGAACACCATCCCCCTGCATGGTTTTCATCAGCCGCTTCTCCTTCTCTCCCTCCCGCAGCTTTCACCTGAAAAGCCATGCATGGGGGATGGTATTCACAGCTGTCTCTGCTGCACCGATCATCCCCGAGTGTCTGTGTCTTCCTCCTCCTCCTCCACCACCCCCCTTCTTCTTTTCTGGCCCCCTCTATGTGTCCATAACCCGCTGTGTCTTCCCCCTCCGCCCCCCCTCATCCACCGCAGCCTTCACTCTCCTCTCCTCCCTCTCCTCTCCCGAGGGCTGCGAGGGGGGGGGCGCGTGGGGGGATCTGTCAGGATGGAGAGCACATAAAGGAGCTGGTATGTCAATTACCAGCCCCTCTCTTTTCTGAACGGGACACAGAGCGTTTGTTACCGACCGCTGTGTGTCCCGTGACAACTGAGCAGAGTAACCTGTGTGTTACTCTGCTTCAGTTTATGAATGGATAGGAGCCGCTGTCTTCTCTGCATTCATCTTCTGTGCAGAGAAAAGGACTGGGGAATCTGTCCTCTGTACCTTTCTCTGTCACAAAGGGGAGATGTCAGGGGTCTCTGTTTAGACCCCTGACAAGTCACCAACGCCCGCAACAGGGCTGATAAAAAAAAATCCAAAATAAAAAATTGTAAGAAAAAAAAGATAAAAAAATGAAATTGAAAAAAAA
This sequence comes from Rana muscosa, assembly GCA_029206835.1. Taxonomy (NCBI): domain Eukaryota; kingdom Metazoa; phylum Chordata; class Amphibia; order Anura; family Ranidae; genus Rana; species Rana muscosa. The sequence continues at coordinate 3,052,869 of JARGYO010005626.1, forward strand.
AAAAAAGAACGACTGACACCACAAACGCTTCCCCATACCAACACGATCCAGAGCCCCGAGACCACTGACACCAACCACTACCCCACTGACACTGACCACTGCCCCACTGACACCGACCACTGCCCCACTGACACCGACCACTGACACTAACCATTGCCCTACTGACACCAATCACTGCCCCATCCCCCCACCCTCTTTCCCAAAAGCACTGTGAAAAAAATATATTTAAAAAATAAAACTCCACCCTCCCATCATTGTTAAAATAGTAAAAAAAAAATGTAAAAAATAAAAATAAAAAAAAATAAAAAATTGTAAAAATTAATAAAAAATTTTTTTTATTGTAAAATAAAAAATTAATCTGACACTGTTCACTATCCTGACACCATCCTGCACGTACTACCCACCACTGTACACGCCGCATTCCTGTAATTCGCACCGCATTGCTGTTCAGATCACATCCGATGTCTGTGCGATGCGATTTCAGCCATACAAACTGTATGGCTGAAATCGCATCACATTTGGACCAAACACGCACAGGACCCTTTTTTTGGTCCGCACCAGAATCGCATGGGTGTTCACACCTATGCAATCCGATTCATGTCCAAACTGTCAGTTCGCAGTGCGATATGCAAGCTGAAATGGGGGTGTCATTACCATTGTATGACACTCCCCAGCAGTTTGCATATGGCAGTGTGAACTGCCTTGCGAGTCGGGTGCGCTGTGGGAACCCGCAGTGGATTTGCAGGGTTACCGAATCGCACCAGTGTGAACCGAGCCTTGGTGGGAGCAGTCAGGTGACATTTGTAGGCTGTATGCTTTGAGGCTGGGTTCACACTGGTGCGATTCGGTAACCCTGCGAATCCACTGCGGGTTCCCACATTGCACCCGACTCGCACGGCAGTTCACACTGCCATATGCGAATTGCTGGGGAGTGTCATACAATGTTAACGACACCCCCATTTCAGCTCGCATATAGCACTGCAAACTGACAGTTAGGACATGAATCGGATCGCATAGGTGTGAACACCTATGCGATTCTGGTGCAGACCAAAAAAAGGGTCCTGTGTGTGCTTGGTCCGAATGTGGTGCGATATCAGCCATACTATCTGTATGGCTGAAATCGCACTGCACGGACATCGCATGTGATTTGCACTGCAGTGCTGTGCGAATCACATGCGATCTCGCACAGCGCACTAATGTGAACCAGCCCTAAGCTCATTCAGCCTTACTGGGTGCAATTATAAAAAGTGAAAAATCCACCCCTCCCCCACATAACACATCCTGGTGATGGAAAGGAATGTTGCATCTGTGATCAGTTGACCTCACACACACTGCAATATAACAATAATAAGATCACTCAAGCTTCTACTCTGCCCAGCTCTGACTAAATACATCTCCCCTAATCACTTGTCTATGTATATTCTGCTGGCTGTTTACCGCAGCATACATTTCCTCATCACCCTGATTGGTGTATCACACCCCATGATGAGAAACATCCAGTCAAAACACAGGAAAGGCAGCCAATCCTGGGAGAGCTGGAGGGGAGAGGAGGGGAGGGGAGGGGGATGTGAATTGTGAACTTTTTACACAGGATGTGCATGTCTAAAGCTAGTGCACGAGATATGTAAATAACCTGCCACTCGAAGCAAGGGGACGGAATGGACAAAGGCTCTTCTCTGTTTGTCCGTTTTAACTCACTGAACAATAAAAGAGGATTGCTCAGAGCTGGATTAACTCTGTGTGGCAAGACTGGGCACAGATGATAGGAAATCTTATACCCTACATTGTGACATCAACTTTTTTTTTGGGGGTTTACATACACTTTAAGTAGGTTATAATTAAACATATCAGGTATAGCTTGTACCATCAGACTTACCCCGGAGAAGGACAGAGAGAAAGAAAGAAATATAAACAGAATATGAAAGAAGAAGGAAATAGGAAGTATATATATAGTCAACTTGTAGTAGTTTAAATATGTGATAAAAAATTAAATGTTGGCGTACCAGGTGTGCATGTCTAGCAGACCTGGAGGCACAAAGTCTTTCTGGGGAGCCCCTCCTCACCACAACTGAAGTGGAGGAGAGTCCCAAGACAGAAAAATAGGGGATGCAGTGACCGCTTCCCAGGTTCTTCATGGCAAAAATCTAAAAATATAACAGTTAAACTTAGACAACCTTTTTGGTAATATAGTTAGATATAAACTTATATGAGAGCAAAAAATTGATAATTCTCTATTTATGACTAAAATAATTATTGATAATTCTCTATTTATAACTAAAATAATTAAATAAAAAGTAGGTACTACTATTTTAGTTCATTAATGTGTGTTTTATCGTATACTTCTATTCAGAAGTATTAGGTTAATTGCCCTAGGGTTATCAGAGGTGGGAAAGGTAGGGTATACTTTTGGAGTCAGATTAGTGAGAGATAGAGTATTTGTTGAAATGATTCAATTAAGTAGATGGAGCATTTGGAGAATAGTTTAGTTTTGTAGTTTACAAATGGGGAGGGAGAAGGGGAATAATAAAAAAAAAAAGAGGGGATGGGGTAGGGGAGGGGGGAGTAGGAGGGGAGGGGATTTAGAGAGCTAAGTGAGGAGGGGGAATAAGGGGTAGGGAAAGGGGAGAGGGATTAAAGAGGGATTACAAGTAAATAAGGGATATGTGAACATATACTCTTATACTTACCCTTTGTGATTAGGAAATCTTAACTGATGTGTTTTGAGTTCAATACATAGGCCAAACTAGAGTTTAGATAATTCAATCATGAAGTTAAGGGAGTTCTTTGTATAATGTAGAGATTATTCAGTTCATAGAGTCTGGAAGATCCAATTCTGGGGAGTTGAAGCGACCTCTTTTGGGTGTAGCTTGTCTGCTTTTGTCAGTTTCAGGTTTTGATGAGAATTTTGTGGAGAGCTGAATAGCGTGCGCCGGCGAGGCGACTTGTAGATGATTTGTTGTATAGCTGGAGTTTTTGCAGTGTGGTCTGTAGTTCTTCCGTGGATCTGCTTGTGTATTTGGTTCCTTGGTGGGTGAATCGAACAGCGAATGGGAATCCCCATTGATAAGGCATGTGGTAGTGTTGGAGATTTTGAAGTAGAGATTTCATCTCACGCCGTTCGGCTATTGTTATTGGCGATAAATCTGCAAATATTTGATAAGAATGTCCTTGAAAAGTTAGGGTTTCTTTAATCCTGGCTGCGGCCATAAGCTCATCCTTAGTACGGAAGAAATGGAATTTAATAATTATGTCACGCGGAGGTCCTTCTGTTTTGCGTGGTGCTAATGCCCTGTGAATTCTATCGAATTCCAGTCTCTCAATAAGGATGGAAGGGGACAATTCCTGAAAGAGCGCTGTCATGGACGATTGAAGATCAGTGATTGATTCAGGTATACCTCTTATGCGGAGGTTTGACCGTCGTGCTCTGTTTTCATCTCTGAGTAGCTCAAGTTCGTTGGCATGAGAAATGACATTGTTTTCAATGTCATCCATTCTGCATTCTAAGTCTGCAGTACGTTGGCCTAAGTCACGAATCTCTTTAGTCAATTTCTTATTTGGTCAGAGGTCTGTTGCAGAGCTTTATGAAGCATCTTCTCTATTTGTTTAAAAATATTTGGGTGTAATGTCTCAGTTTGTTGTGTTAAAGAACCGGCACTTTGTTCATATTCTGTGTAATTTGAGTCCTGTGAAGAACTCAGATGTTTTCTGTCAGCGCGGGCTTTAGCTGTGTGAGGTAATTAGACAGTGTCATTATATTAGAGCCTCTAAGCGGTTTTTCCTTGTGTGTTTTTGTCTTGGCTTTCCTGTGGGTCACTCCAAAAACCATACTATTATTTTTCCAGGGCGTTAGGGAAGATTATGGAGTAGTTTTTGATTATTTACCCTGTCATACAGGTGTCCGTGGAAGCCGTGAAGACCTGAGAAGAACGGAGCCTCAGCAGGACATGTCTGACGCCGTCAGCTCCGCCCCTCCTCCCTCAAGTGGATAAAACTTATACCCAGTGCAGCTGCCAGCCACTGGAGCAATGGGGAATGAGAATCAAAAAACAAAAAAGCAGCGCTCTATGGGTAGGAGCCAAAAAATATGTGAACCATGGACTAATTCAAAGTTAGTTTATTGCACTGTAGACAATTAACCAGCAACTACAACAGGCTATTAGTGCTGGTACAGACTGCAGTAAATGGTAAAAAGCATGTGGCTATGTAAATACATTGTATTAAAAACGAACGTTAATGTTTTCCAGAAGGCTCGCTGGTCACATGTGGAGAAAAGTCATCCCAAGCCATATGGAGAACGGTAATAGCCCGGTGGGAGAAAGTGGGGTGATGGACAGCCTCTTGCCTCTGACCGGTGGTCAGGTACTATGAGGATCCAGAGGGATACAACATGAGCAGGGAGACATTGGCTGGCTGCAGTGAATGCTGGAACTGACCGCAAGGATTGAACAATGCTAAGCCGAGCTGTGTGGGGTTTAATGAGTCAGCCGCCGCTGGAGGATGAAGCCGGGGGAAGCTGAGCGTAGCCACTAGAGCCGGTCATGTGGGATGACGTCAACGCCACTCCGGAAACAGGAACCCTGTGTATGGTGGTGAACCACAAGGTAGGAGTTGCCGTGGCTTACATGTTTTGCGCACACGCGCTTTATCAAAGCCACAAGGAGAATGACAACAGGAGAATTTAAAGGAATTTGGAGCCATTGATTGGGAGGAGGAGAGGGTGGAGATAGTGAGCCTAGTATGTGCTGTTAACCCCTCTCAACCCTGAAGTTAAGAGTAAACACTTAATAAGGTGCATAAAATGTATAAACCAATGTTATTATAAAAAGATTTTTCTAATAGACTGCTGCTTACTATACACATACTGAATATAAATGAATAATAATAATAATAATTAATAATAAATGAATGATAAATAAATAAATAGAAGGATAGAAAAATTATTATATATACCGCTGATGTTAACATTGGACTTATACATATACAGTATATAAAAAAATATATGTGTGCACCCACATGTCCGGAAGAGCAACATCTACACAACATATGTAAAAAACACACATATGTACGCACAAGTGCACATACACATGCAGTTCCCACATAACATATATATAAAAAAAGAAAAGAAAAGAAAATGGTTGGTCACAGACAGATTGATATGAAGTGTGTAGGGATATATTAGGAAACAAAGCATATAGTAATATGCTGGTATCTACAATCAGAGAATGAAAATGCGACAAATGTAATATTGTCTAAAAAAAAAGCATTATATATATATATATTTATATATATATATATATATATATACACATACATACATACATACATATACACATACAAAGTCATGGCCGAAATTGTTGGCACCCCAGAAATTTTTCCAGAAAGGTATTTCTCACAGAAAAGTATTGCAGTAACATGTTTTGCTAGACACGTGTTTATTCCCTTTGTGTGTATTGGAACAAAACAAAAAAAGGGAGGAAAAAAAGCAAATGAAACATAATGTCACCAAAATTCCAAAAATGGGCTGGTCAAAATTCTCGGCACCCTTTCAAAATTGTGGATAAATAAGATTGTTTCAAGCATGTGATACTCCTTTAAACTCACCTGGGGCAAGTAACAGGTGTGGGCAATATAAAAATCACACCTGAAAGCAGCTAAAAAGGAGAGAAGTTAACTTAGTCTTTGCATTGTGTGTCCGTGTGTGCCACACAAAGCATGGACAACACAAAGAGGAAAAGAGAACTGTCTGAGGACTTGAGAACCAAAATTGTGGAAAAATATCAACAATCTCAAGGTTACAAGTCCATCTCCAGAGATCTAGATTTGCCTTTGTCCACAATGCGCAACATTATCAAGAAGTTTGCAACCCATGGAACTGTAGCTAATCTCTCTGGGCGTGGACGGAAGAGAAAAATTGATGAAAGGTTGCAACGCAGGATAGTCCGAATGGTGGATAAGCAGCCCCAAACAAGTTCCAAAGAAATTAAAGCTGTCCTGCAGGCTCAGGGAGCATCAGTATCAGCGCAAACTATCCGTCGACAGTTAAATGAAATTAAACGCTATGGCAGGAGACCCAGGAGCACCCCACTGCTGACACAGAGACATAAAAAAGCAAGACTACAGTTTGCCAAAATGTACTTGAGTAAGCCAAAATCCTTCTGGGAAAACGTCTTGTGGACAGATGAGACCAAGATAGAGCTTTTTGGTAAAGCACATCATTCTACTGCTTACCGAAAACGGAATGAGGTCTACAAAGAAAATAAAACAGTACCTACAGTGAAATATGGTGGAGGTTCAATGATGTTTTGGGGTTGTTTTGCTGCCTCTGGCACTGGGTGCCTTAAATGTGTGCAAGGCATCATGAAATCTGAGGATTACCAAAGGATTTTGGGTCGCACTGTGGAGCCCAGTGTCAGAAAGCCTGGGTTTGCATCCAAGATCTTGGGTCTTCCAGCAGGACAATGACCCCAAACATACGTCAAAAAGCACCCAGAAATGGATGGCAACAAAGCGCTGGAGAGTTCTAAAGTGGCCAGCAATGAGTCCAGATCTAAATCCCATTGAACACCTGTGGAGAGATCTTAAAATTGCTGTTGGGAAAAGGCGCCCTTCCAATAAGAGAGACCTGGAGCAGTTTGCAAAGGAAGAGTGGTCCAAAATTCCGGGTGAGAGGTGTAAGAAGCTTATTGATGGTTATAGGAAGTGACTGATTTCAGTTATTTTTTCCAAAGGGTGTGCAACCAAATATTAGGTTAAGGGTGCCAAGAATTTGGACCAGACCTTTTTTGGAGTTTTGTGTAATGCCGCGTACACACGACCGTTTTTAATGTCATTTTAAAAAACAACGTTTTTCTCGACGTGATTTTTCTTGTTTCCTCTCAAGCCTGTCTTGCATACACACGTTCATTAAAAAAAACGCTCGAGCAAAGCGCAGTGACGTACAACACGTACGACGGCACTATAAAGGGGAAGTTCCCTTTGGATGGCGCCACCCTTCATGTTAGTAAAGTTTGTTGAGCGACGATTCGCGCTTTTCAGCCTCGTGCTTTTCAGTCCGTTACAGCGTGACGAATGTGCTATCTCCATTACGAACGCTAGTTTTACCAGAACGAGCGCTCCCGTCTCATACTTGATTCTGAGCATGCGTGTTTTTTTCCCCTCGTAAAAGCATACACACTACCGTTTTTCACGACGTTAAAAAAAAACGACATGAAAAACGACGTGAAAAAAGAGAGCATGTTCGAAATTTTTAATGCCCGTTTTTCACATCGTTAAAAATGCTCTGGAGCTTACACAGGATCGTTTTTAATGGCCAATTTAAAAAATGGCATTTTTAACGGCGTGAAAAACGATTGTGTGTACGCGGCATAACATTATGTCCAATTTGCTTTTTTTCCTCCCTTTTTATGTTTTGTTCCAATACACACAAAGGGAATAAACATGTGTATAGCAAAACATGTGTTACTGCAATACTTTTCTGAGAAATACTTGATTTTCTGGAAAAATTTCTGGGGTGCCAACAATTTCGGCCATGACTGTATATAAGAAGATATAAAAAATATATAAAAAAAATATATAAAAATATACTTGGTACCAACACATAAAGGATTATTGTAAGAATGTGTAGGTCACCTTATGTACACTATGTTAATACCTGAATTGATAAATACATAATTTTTTTTTAAATAATAAAAATTAATACTAAAACTAAAAATATTATTGATTGATGTTTAGACGAGCCAATACATAAACATGCTCAGTCTGGCAAGGGCCATGTAAAGAGAAATCACATGATGCTGTGGATTTCAAGTTCCGCATTGAGGCCCCCAGGCGTAAGAGAACCCAACAAATAGATCCAAAAAGTTTCCCTCCTGCAAAGGAGGGAAAACCTCTCGTTCTCGGTAAGAATACCCTTATGCCGTGTACACACGATCGGTTTTACAGATGAAAACAGTCCGATGGACTTTTCTCATCGGACAAACCGATCGTGTATGGGCCCCATCGGTCTTTTTTCCATCGGTGAGAAAAATAGAACATGTTTTAAATTTATCCGATGGAAAAAAAAACGATAGCAAATTCCGATCGTCTGTGTGGAACTCCATCGGACAAAAAACCCACGCATGCTCAAAATCAAGTTGACGTATGCTCAGAAGCATTGAACTTAATTTTTCTCGGCTTGTCGGAGTGTTTTACGTCACGACGTTTGGGACGGTCGGATTTTTGACTGATGGTGTGTAGGCAAGACTGATGGAAGTCAGCTTCATCGGATTTCCGATGGAAAAATCCATAGGAAATCCGATCGTGTGTACAGGGCTTTAGGGATGCTCTCAATCGCCAAGACCTCAAGGCATCGGATGTCTTTGTTGTGTGCCTGGAGGAAATGGCATGGAACACTGTTTGTCAAAACCTTTTCTGATAAACCTGTGGTGTTCGCCTATTCTCGTACGAAGAGTACGTATAGTACGACCCACGTACAGTAGATTGCTTGGGCATCGCAGGACGTAAACAACAAATTCTGTTGAACATGTATTGAACTGCCTAATCTGGAAGGAAGTACCTTTATTAGTAACAATCTTAGAACATCCGTGAGTAATGGATTGGCATGTAAGGCAGCCTCTTTTTCGGCATTGAAAAATACCTGTTCTGTTGTCAAAATGTGCCCTAATATCAAAAAAAGGTCTATCATTGGGTTTTTCTAACTTACTCGGGGCAATAATGTTTTTTATAGTACGTGCTTTTCTGAATGTTATTTGTGGCTTGGGAGGCAACAAAGGGGCCAGGCGTTGATCCAGCTTTAAAATATTGTAATGTTTATGGATAATGTTTGAAATCCTATATTTGGTATTAAAAGTAGATACAAATCTAGCCGTATTTTCAGTTTCTTTAGTATGATTGTATTTGATTTTTGGTGGCTTATTGATGTGCAAAAAGAAAGCGTCTTGGACTAAATCTCTGGGGTAACCCTTCTCTACAAACTTTTTTTGCATATATTCACCTTGTGAGTTACAGTCTTCCAATATTGTGCAGTTTCTCCTTAATCTGTGAAATTGCCCATTGGGGATGTTGTTCTTTCATGTTAGGTGGTGGCAAATATCGTAATGTAAGTAAAGCCGTGTACACACGATAGGTTTTACCGATGAAAACAGTCCGATGGACTTTTTTTATCGGACAAACCGATCGTGTATGGGCCCTATCGGTCTTTTTTCCATCGGTGTTTAAAAATAGAACATGTTTTAAATTTATCCGATGGTTAAAAAACTGATAGCAAATTACTATCATCTGTGGGGAACTCCATCGGATAAAAAACCCACGCATGCTCAGAATCAATTTGACGCATGCTCAGAAGCATTGAACTTCATTTTTCTCGGCTCATCGGAGTGTTTTACGTCACTGCGTTTGGAATGGTCGTTTTTTTGACTGATGTTGTGTAGGCAAGACTGATGGAAGTCAGCTTCATCGGTTTTCCGATGGAAAAATCCATCGGTTTAAAAACCATAGGAAATCCGATCGTGTGTACAGGGCTTTAGAGTTGCCACTGGTGGATTTGGTAAGATTACAGGTAGTGATGTTCTGCTGATCGTGGGATAGGATCAAATCCAAAAACACAAGATTCTTGCGGTCAGTTCCAGCATTCACCGCAGCCAGCCAGTGTCTCCCTGCTCATGCTGTATCCCTCTGGATCCTCATAGTACCTGACCACCCGTCAGAGGCAAGAGGCTGTCCATCACCCCACTTTCTCCAATCGGGCTATTACCATTCTCCACACAGCTTGGGATGACTTTTCTCCACGTGTGACCAGCGAGCCTTCTGGAAAACGTTAACCCTTTCTCATCCAGACATCATTGTGGTACCGTTCGTTATTAATACAATGTATTTACATTACATTGCTGCAGTCTGTACCAGCACTAACAGTTTTTTTTGTTGCTGGTAATTGTCTACAGTGCAATAAAATAACTTTGAATTAGTCGATGGTTCACATATGTTTTGGCTCCTACCCAAAGAGCACTGCTTTTTTGTTTTTTGACAATATAACTGAGGACCTCTCAGGATGATGGTGAGGGGTAGTTTACTATCATTATCTCTGTGTCAAATATGAAAACCCTGGAGAAGGACATATTGACCCATGGGGTCTGCTATATTAAGTATACATGTGAAAGGGGTGCGTTTATGAAATGCAACAAGCACCCGTTTCTTTTCTGCAAAATTTGCTTAAATTTGGCGTTAATTTTTTCTAAAAACATTTTGGAGAGGAGGATGTGAAAAGGCTAGTTCAAAAAGCCATTCTTTGTGTTTATGGGGAGAATTTAATCCCTGGATTTTGTGGGAAAGTCATGGGGAGAAGCCATGGTCGCAAATGTGAGGGAGCTGAGCAAATGGATCACAGCTTGAGAGTAGTGGTATGATGTGGAGTGGGGACTGGGAAGCCTCTGCACCAACTTGGAGTAAGGGGGAAAAGGAAGGGAGAAGGGAAACAATTGGGGGGGTGAGAGAAGATGAGAGAAGAGATGTAAGAGATCATCTAAGTCCAAAAGTTTCTGCACAATCAGAAGTCGGTAATACACCAGGGCATCACATAATATGGAGGAGAGGGAAAGAGGAGTAGGGGTGAAGGGGCGTGAGTTCCATAGCTACTAAGAAGCAGGGTCAATATGCCAAGAACAAAGAGATCAAGGACAATTATCATAGAGAATAATATAGAATGCAAAATGGATGAGATGTAACGCAGGTTTCCGTTGCATCAGAGGGGGGCTGGGTCACCCGCACGTCACTGGGGAAGCCTGGGTTCCCCTTGCGTCAGAGGGGGACGGGGTCCCGTCCTCAGCTACATGTCAGGCTGACCTGTCAGGCTGCCGGGATTCCCGGGGTGTCTCCGGTGGAGACAGGATGCTTGCTGTTCTTCGCTGCGCTGGACATCTCATCGTTGGAGCCTGGACCTGGAGAGGAGAGATCATCCATCGCTGGACCCCAGAGAGGAGATCACCCATCGCAGGATACCGACAGCGTTGGAGTGGAGATCGAGAGTGGATTACCACCGCTGGAATATTTTTTTTATTTTTAATAAAGGACTTATCCCAACGGTGTCTGTGTGTTTTTTTACAATTTTATACACTTTCTTTGTGAAATGGTAGGGGTACAATGTACCCCTTACCAATTCACATAGGGGGGCGGGATCTGGGAGTCCCCTTTGTTAAAGGGGTCTTCTGTATTCCGATAAGCCCCCCGCCCGCAGACCCCCACAACCACCGGGCAAGGGTTGTGGGGATGAGGCCCTTGTCCCCATCACAGACCCCCAAAGCATCCTCCCCATGTTGAGGGCATGTGGCCTGGTACGGTCCAGGAGGGTGGGCTCTCTCATCCCCCCCATTTTCCTGTGGCCTGCCAGGTTGCGTGCTCAGATAAAGGGTCTGGTATGGATTTTTGGGGGGAACTCCACGCCATTATTTTTTAAAATTTGATTGGAGTTCCCCTTAATATCCATACCAGACCTGAAGGGCCTGGTAATTGAATTTGGGGAGACCCCCACGCATTTTTTTTATTTTTATCAATGACTTTCAATGACTTTTCTCTGTATTGCCGGGAGCCGACAATTAATTATAGCCGCAAGTGCTTTTAAATTACTTTTTTCCTTCAGAAATGACACTTTGTGCAGGGACAGTTCTAAGCACAGGAAACAAGCGCTACTTTACAGGCATACTATACACACACCCTAGGTACGAAATTTAAAGGAATATTTCACTTTTATTGTTTCACTTTAAGCATTATTAAAATCACTGCTCCAGAAAAAACGTCATTGATACATGTCCCCTGGGGCAGGACCCGGGTCCCCAAACACTTTTTATGACAATAACTTGCATATAAGCCTTTAAAATTAGCACTTTAGATTTCTCCCATAGACTTTTACAGGGTGTTCCGCGGCTTTTCAAATTTGCCGCAAACACCCCAAATTGTTCGCTGTTCGGCGAACGGGCCAACAGGTAATGTTCGAGTCGAACATGAGTTTGACTCGAACTCGAAGCTCATCCCTAGTCAAATACCTCTTATTCCAAGTAGCTTGCATTATCGCTTCTTTTGTTTTATAAAAAGGTAGGTTTTACAATTATATCATCAGGGGGTCCCTCTGGCTTTTAAGGACCATGTGCTCCATGGATTCTGTCAAACTCCAACCATTCAATTGGAATTCCAGGAAGCAGTTCCTGAATAAAGGCAGTAACAGTGGGGATAAGGTCCACTATGTATTTTGGAATGCCACAGACCCTAAAATTGCCCCTTCTGTTAAAGTCCTCGGTTTTATTAAGGGCCTCCTGGAGATCTGCTCTGAAAGTATTGAACTCTGGCTCATGCAAGTTGATCGCAGTAACTGCAGCATCCATTTTCTCCTCAAGATCATTTATACAGGATCCCATTTCCCTGAACTCTTAGAGAAGATATTTACAGGGCGTTCATTGGCTGCAGGAGAAGTTTACATTTCTCCAGTAAAGCAGCATCCTTGCATGTTTTATCTGAGGTGTTACCTGTGGTAATGGTGGCTGTGCTGTTGTTAGAGTAGCTGCTGTTGTGGTATTTAAGGTGCAGTGAGGAAGGAGCAGTGTCCTCTGCAGGTGCTGTTGCCATCTTGGAAATGGAGCATGTAACCATGTGGAGGGATGAGTGGTACCCAAAATCTTCCTCATCTGCCACTCAGGTGTTGTAGAGCAAGCAGGGTGTCCAGAGGAGGCTTAAATGGAGCTGGTCCTGTTTGGCTGACTGCCAATTCACCTGGATGGCAAGGGAGCCGGAACAGTGAACAGCCATCTTCTTCGGCTGCTCGCGAGCACCCCCTCATTTAGAACTTTTTCCCATAAATTCTCTTTGCAAACTGTAATATTAATGCTGAATCACAATAAGGCCTTATTCACACGGCCGTACTTGAGCGTACAACCATGCGAAGACCATGTTTTGCCTGCACGGGATATGCAGGTGTTCTGTGCATTCACATGCAGGCAGTTCCATTCATGTCAACTAGGAAAGAAGTTGCACACACAGCCACTTCTCACAATTGTGTGCAGGTCTCCGAACGCAAGCCAGTGTGAATTCATGGACACAAACATGTACCCACTTGGATGTCAAATTGGGAGCAGCATTTGTGTGCATGCAGCAGCTGTATCCCAATTTACATAAATGGGACAGCCAGCATATGGATGCACGGAACACCTGTGCATCCCATGCAGGAAAAACATGGCCTTCACAATTGTATGCTTAAGTACACCTGTGTGAACAAAACCTTGTTATGAAGCAATTTTGTGCAAAACACACACACTAAAAGCTTAATATTTCCATTTGTAATGAATAAGGCCAATATGTCTAAATTAGTAACATAACACCTTTAACATAGTATAATTTGGAAGTCTCTTTTTAACATGGAATGGAGTAATTCTTATCAAGTACTAACTACTTGTTGTGTTGTACTCATTCCATTCTGTGTAGGTAAGCAGACTCGTCGCCTTGCTTTTTCTTTAATGTCATTAAAATGTTACCCACAATAATCTGAAAAGCTTTATTAAATGCCATTTTTCATACATGATATGACTCAAAGTTAATTGTTAAAAATCTGAAGGTGGCTGAGACCAAGGCATATTGAAATTGCTGGTTTTCTTCACAGTAAATGGTCTTATGAACTGCAACCACAGTCTTCATAGTGACCCATGATTGCTTTTTAAGGTCCCACTTCACTGCTTTCCCTTACATTTAGTGCTAGTTGAAAGGAATGCAGCTCAAGCAGAGCACCAAGAAGGCATATCCAACCATTAAAGAATAACTTCTGTACAATATTAGATCTTTTTTTAGGTGAAAACTGTTCCCTTTGTGGAGAGTGAAAAAAAGTATTTAAGAGGAGAAATACCATATATTTTCTTTATGGTGCATGCTGGCAACTTGTTGCATTTGTCGTTAAATCATACTTAAATTACATTTGGTTTTCCTAAGCGCTTTGTTTCACAAACAACCATTTTTTTCCCTCAATATCAACCTTTATGGTATCTCAGTTTTGATCTTCTATGCCTCTTTGCAGCCACTCAAGTGTCCATACACTCCAAGGATGGCTACATGGCATTTCTCATGGGGAAGCTTGAGAGGCTTCCCAATGATAGCAACAGAGAACCATGACTTTATAATGTGTGTTGAAATTATAAAGATCTCCTCCAATTGCAGTCTTTTGCAGCCAATTTTAAGCCATTTTATGATTCTATGCATTCCAGACATAGCATTTCTAATGCCTCGTACACACGACCGGTTTTCCTGTCTGGAAAACTACCATGAGAGCTTTTGGCTGGGAATCCCGGGCGTGTGTATGCTTCATCGCAGTTTTCCCGACAGGAAAACTGCCGGAGAAAAAAGAGAACCAGCTCTCTTTTTTCCCGCCGGGATTCCCAGCGGTCTTTTTCCCGGCAGTTTTCCTATGTGAAAAACTGCGATGGAGCATCCACACGGCCGGGATTCCCGACCAAAGCTCCATCGCAGTTTTCCTGTTGGGAAAACCTCTCGTGTGTAGGGGGAAAAAACTTACCGAGCAGGTTCTCGGTTTTCCCCTCTGGATTCCCGGGGGGACTTTTTACTGCCGGGAATCCTGTACGTGTGTACTAGGCATTAGTGAAAACAACAGTAGACCATGATTGCATTTGTATTGAAATTGGCTCCTTTCAGTCTCCCCCATAGCCATGTGACAGGGTGACAACACAGAAGCAAATTTATGAGACAGGGACAGATCGTTGTCACCTCACAACAGGATGTGCCTAAATAAGGTCCTTCATTTCAAGACTGCAGATTTAAAATATCAAAGATGACTTTTAAAGTTACACTAACATTGTAAAGCTTAAATAACATTTTAATAATTGGGTTTACATTTGCTTTAATAATAATGATGCCTAACAACTCCTGTTTTATTTAGAATGTAATTACAAATTAATGAACCGTTCAACATAAACTATAAATTACCTTCTGACAGCTGAGGTAAAGTGTTAGTCTTAAAGAGAAATAAGGTTACTTTTAAGCTTCTGACATCCAGTCAGTAATCACATTGAAAGACATTGTAAACCACATCTGAAAACTCTACAGACCACTTTAGATCAAAATTTTCACCAAAAAGAATACTAGTATTTGGTCTGCCTATCCTCTGTTGACTTCTTATCCAACAAATGGATATGGATCAAATTTAATGAAATGTTTGTTCCCCCTTCTTGGAAGAAAAAGGGGAACACCTGGTGTTTCTTTGCTGACATAACGCAGCATACAGAAATACTTTGCAGGCAACAAACGGCATTTCTTGCAAGTGCTTGCAATAAGTTGACCCCCTTTACCCCCCCTTTATTGGCAGACTTGCTGCCCACATTTATTACATTGCCTGCATTTTTTCAACTGTATGTAGCCAGTCTTAAATGTCTGCAAACACTAAATAACAGGCTTTACTTTTCTTCATACCATATATAAATGCAATATGTAAAGCTTTGCATTACCATGAAAATCTTTCATCATGGGCAGGGGTATTGTCATATAATTGTACATTTGATCCCACAACAGTCTTAAAGAAAAATTCAACTTTAATCTAAAATGGAGGACTGGGGGCCAAGGAGAAGTGAATAGTTTAAAAAGTAGTCCTTATTTTGCCCAGATGCCCAATTAATAGACTGGAAGATACAGTGCAGTTCAGTTTCCTAGACCTGCTTTCTAATGCATCTCCAGGATTAGGTGTTGGCAACCTATAAGTCTTTGTGGAATTCATGCAAAACTAGCTCATTCATTTAAGATCAGCTAGCAGAGTGAGTAATATTAATACTATCTACTCAAATCCTCATTACCCTCTTGTTTAGATGACATATAGGAGGCTATTTAACCAAAATAGGTGGATATTAATATTTAGTTTCTATTTACAGAAATGTTTCAATATGTTGGAATATGTCCAGTAATATGTGCTTCCAATTCTTTTTGCAAGTCATTTACATTAACATAATGCATCAGGACATGTCCTTAAAAGCAGAAAGTAAAAAAGGTGTATATGGCTTTAAATATGTGCAATGAAGATAGTGGTTGCTTGGAAACTTGGCTTTAACATTTTTTGTGTGCACATTTACCAATTAACTTGATAACAGTCTTAAACATCAGTCCACCAAGTGCTTCAAAATCATCTCAGCTGTAAATCTGTCCAAAAATCTTATCAGGTGCAGACAGTGCAGTTTGGGGCAAAAAAATGAAGATTGAATATACTGGCACCAATGGACATAAAAATCACATCCTTATATGTAGCCAGGCAAGCCAGCTGGATCATCAATTTAAACATGTAAATGAATGAATTTTCCATGTAAAGATTACATTTTAATGCTACTATGACTTTACCTGAGTGGTGCCAACATATTCCACAGCTTTGCACAAAGCCGCTGGCTTATGACAATACAAATATGAATATGAAAATAAATTCTACAGCAATCTGATAACCAAAATTTTACTTTTCAACATTAAAAGAACACAAATAAGCAATTTTTTTTTAAACCATGTATAATAATAACCACAGTGTAGCATAGTTTTGCCCTATTACCAAAATATCCCCCATTAACATCATTCACCTCCAGGGATGAGCCGAACACCCCCCTGTTCGGTTCGCACCAGAACCTGCGAACAGACAAAATGTTTGTGTAAACTTTAGAACCCTATTAAATACAATGGACTCGAATGTTCGAAATCTAAAGTGTTAATTATAAAGGCTAATATGCAAGTTATTGTCCTAAAAAGTGTTTGGGGACCTGGGTCCTGCCCCAGGGGACATGTATCAATGCAAAAAGAAGTTTTAAAAACGGCCGTTTTTTCGGGAGCAGTGATTTTAATAATGCTTAAAATGAAAAAATAAAAGTGAAATATTCCTTTAAATTTCGTACCTGGGGGGTGTGTATGATATGCATGTAAAGTGGCGCATGTTTCCCGTGCTTAGAACTGTCCCTGCAAAAAATTTCATTTTTGAAAGAAAAAAATGCATTTAAAACTGACTCGCGGCTATTAATGAATTGTCGGCTCCCGGCAATACATACAAAAGTCATTGATAAAAAAAAAAAAAAAAGCGTGGGGGTTCCCCAGAATTCAATTACCAGGCCCTTCAGGTCTGGAATGGATATTAAGGGGAACCCCGCCGCAAATTTAAAAAAAAATTGACGTGGGGTTCCCCCAAATATCCATTCCAGGCCCTTCAGATCTGGCATGGATTTTAAGGGGAACTCCACCCCAAATTTAAAAAAAAAATGGCGTGGAGTCCCCCTAAAAATCCATACCAGACCCCTTATCCGAGCACGCAACCTGGCCGGCCGCAGGGGAAAAGGGGGGGACGAGAGAGCGGCCCCCCTCCCTCCTGAAGCGTACCAGGCCACATGCCCTCAACATGGGGAGGATGTCCCCATGTTGATGGGGACAAGGGCCTCATCCCCACAACCCTTGCCCGGTGGTTGTGGGGGTCTGCGGGCGGGGGGCTTATCGGAATCTGGAAGACCCCTTTAACAAAGGGGACCCCCAGATCCCGGCCCCCCCTATGTGAATTGGTAAGGGGTACATTGTACCCCTACCATTTCACGAAGAAAGCGTAAAAAAATGTTTAAAAAAACACACAAACACCTTGAAAAAGTCCTTTATTTAAAAAAAAAAAAAAAAACATTCCAGCGGTGAAATCCAGTGTCCCGCGGCGATCCCGATGTCCAGCGCTGTCCTTCATTGGTTGTGCCTGAGCGGACCTGATGGGGAACTCCCTCTCAGTATTTTAAATGTATAGACCCGCCCCTTCTTAAGTTCCCCATCAGGTCCGCTCAGCGGACCAGATGCGGAACATGAGAAGGGGCGGGTCTATACATGTATTACCAAAGTGAGAGCAGTTCCCCATCAGGTCCGCCCCCTCGGTATGTCGGACCCGCCTACGTCATTGGCTTGAGCGGGGAACTTCCTTCACTATGTAAATTTAAATTACACAGTGAAGGAAGTTCCCCGCTCAAGCCAATGACGTAGGCGGGTCCGACATACCGAGGGGGCGGACCTGATGGGGAACTGCTCTCACTTTGGTAATACATGTATAGACCTGCCCCTTCTCATGTTCCGCATCTGGTCCGGTGAGCGGACCTGATGGGGAACTTTAGAAGGGGCGGGTCTATACATTTAAAATACTGAGAGGGAGTTCCCCATCAGGTCCGCTCAGGCACAACCAATGAAGGACAGCGCTGGACATCGGGATCGCCGCGGGACACTGGATTTCACCGCTGGAATGTTTTTTTTTTTTTTTTTTTAAATAAAGGACTTTTTCAAGGTGTTTGTGTGTTTTTTTAAACATTTTTTTACGCTTTCTTCGTGAAATGGTAGGGGTACAATATACCCCTTACCAATTCACATAGGGGGGGCCGGGATCTGGGGGTCCCCTTTGTTAAAGGGGTCTTCCAGATTCCGATAAGCCCCCCGCCCGCAGACCCCCACAACCACCGGGCAAGGGTTGTGGGGATGAGGCCCTTGTCCCCATCAACATGGGGACCTCCTCCCCATGTTGAGGGCATGTGGCTTGGTACGGTTCAGGAGGGAGGGGGGGCCGCTCTCTCGTCCCCCCCTTTTCCCCTGCGGCCGGCCAGGTTGCGTGCTCGGATAAGGGGTCTGGTATGGATTTTTAGGGGGACTCCACGCCATTTTTTTTTTTATATTTTGGGTGGAGTTCCCCTTAAAATCCATGCCAGATCTGAAGGGCCTGGAATGGATATTTGGGGGAACCCCACGTCAATTTTTTTTTAATTTGCGGCGGGGTTCCCCTTAATATCCATTCCAGACCTGAAGGGCCTGGTAATTGAATTCTGGGGAACCCCCACGCTTTTTTTTTTTTTTAATCAATGACTTTTGTATGTATTGCCGGGAGCCGACAATTCATTAATAGCCGCGAGTCAGTTTTAAATGCATTTTTTTCTTCCAAAAATGACATTTTTTGCAGGGACAGTTCTAAGCACGGGAAACATGCGCCACTTTACATGCATATCATACACACCCCCCAGGTACGAAATTTAAAGGAATATTTCACTTTTATTTTTTCATTTTAAGCATTATTAAAATCACTGCTCCCGAAAAAACGGCCGTTTTTAAAACTTCTTTTTGCATTGATACATGTCCCCTGGGGCAGGACCCGGGTCCCCAAACACTTTTTAGGACAATAACTTGCATATAAGCCTTTATAATTAGCACTTTAGATTTCTCCCATAGATTTTTAGAATTTGCCGCGAACACCCCAATTTGTTCGCTGTTCGGCGAACGGGCGAACAGGCAATGTTCGAGTCGAACATGAGTTCGACTCGAACTCGAAGCTCATCCCTATTCACCTCCTGTTTTGTTTAGATACATGCAAGTTATTAGTTACCTTATGTAGTACTAATGTGTTCATACTAGTGCATTTCAATACCTAGCTGACATGTGGCAAAGTACAATGAAAATCCTATTAGCCAAAAGCACCATCCTTATGATCTTCCATGCACTAATGTTATTATGTGCAGCATTTTCAGTACCTTGATCTGCATGTTCTATGATTGCATATAAAAGAACAGCACTGCAGTAATAATAGGTCTGTATGTTAACCCACAATGTTTTTTGTAAAGTCTGGTTGGTATGGCCTCTAAATAAGGCTTCATTGACTGATGATGGATCGTTTGAATATTCAAGGTTACATACAGGCATACCCCGCTTTAAGTACACTTACTTTACATACACTCGTAAGGACATACCCGCGAGTGTATGTAAAGTGCCTCACAAGTACTGTACAGACATTTTGCCGCCGTAGTAGAAAGAGGTTAAGCTCCAAGAGCATAAGTGTGACACCCCCACTACAGCCTCTGAGACCTCAACTACAGCTCTTGAAACCCCCACTACAGACTCTGACCCCCCACTACACCCTAGAAGTGAAAAAGGGTATTGTTTCACTTTAAGTACATTTTCATTTTACATACATGCTCTGGTCCCATTGTGTACTTAAAAGTGGGGTATGCCTGTAGTTACATAGTAAGGTATCTGTTTATCTTGTGAATCACCTATTTATACAAACATATACCCTAAATGTATGCTCCAATATTACACCCAAGAAACCTCTAGCTCTGCCAACCCATTAGTAGGTTAACTAAAGTCAAAAGTATTTGTAGACTTAGAAGCAGATTTTCCAGATCATGAGGACTGAAAGACATTAAACCATATGTCCAAATAATTATCTTTAAATGTTCAAAAAATATTATATCTATTTGCATCTAAACTTGAGGTCTATTCTAATAATTAATTACAAAAGAAGACCATAAAACTAAGTGGAACCAATCATTTTAGTTACCACAAATATGCAATTACAGTGTATGTAAAGATTTAAACCTCTATTTGTCCTGGAGACCGTTGTTACCCAAAC
This sequence comes from Rana muscosa, assembly GCA_029206835.1. Lineage (NCBI taxonomy): Eukaryota > Metazoa > Chordata > Amphibia > Anura > Ranidae > Rana > Rana muscosa. Next base: position 3,073,276 of record JARGYO010005626.1, read on the forward strand.
AGAAAACAAGGGGACTTACCACCAAAGAAAGTGTGATAGTAAATCAGTGGGGGTAAATGTTGGAGTGACAGCTGTCTAAGATGCAAATTCAAATCTCCTCAATGATAGACTGCAAAAGTAAAACCCAATATGGGTTTTAACCCTTCCTTGCACTCCCTTGCACTATACAAAACAAAAAAAAATGCCTTTACATACACTTTAACTGCCAACATTGGTTCATAACTTTTGGATCCTCCTTAACATTATGAAACCAATTTGGAATTCCGTATAATCATGAAACAATGTACTTTTGGAAAGGTTAATTCCCTTTTGGTTCCAAGTCCAAATCTTGGACCCGATGCAAACTTCTGTTGCATAAAGCTCAACATTTAAAACATTGATAAATGAAGTCTCTCTATAGTTAATAAATGAAGTATCTCTTTCATTGTCCTTTGTCAGCAACATTCATTTTAATGGAAAGTAAGTTTACAGGGTTACATGATTGAACTAGTCAGCCAAGTCAGTGTTGGCAAATGAGGGGCTAAATTATTGATGTTACACACTAATGAATTCTGATGAGAAATAAAACACAGACATTACGTTTCAAGTGGTCCATAATTATTTTTGTACTTTAAAAGCAATTCTGTTCTTTTATTTTAAAATCAGTTTGGTTGAGTCAAATAAAAAAAAGTTATTGATTATTGCTGAAGTCATTAGATAGTGTGAAAATACTCTGCATTTGATGTGTAGTTAAAAGGTGCCATTTACTCCAACTGTCATTGCTGCAGTATAAACAATGAAAATGTTGAATCTATTTAACAGTGTTTTAATGGAACTTTTAATGTTTCTCCTAGAGATGGCACAATCCGAGTTCTGTGTAAATTTATAAGGCTAGTTTTGGGTAGTGTAGACATATTTCATAGATAACCGAAACTCAAATGTATGGTTCAAATGTAACTGGATGAAAGCTCTTGTTGCCACACATTTTGTAACAATATGTCCATGGGGAATATAGACTGGCATCCTCTTAAAGCTTAGAGAGAGGGTCAGCACTTAAAGAGAGGGTCAGAGCTTAGAGAGAAGGTCAGAGCTTAGAAAGAGGGTTATAAGTGAAAATATGGAGAAAAAAATATTCCCCCCTCCCCCAAAACACTACCATAGTCTAGCAGACAAACAGAGCAAAACTGCACAACTTTATTACGCTGTAAAACCCCAAATTACCCTGTCACAGAGTTCATGACTTTATCTTCCACACTCTAAAAAGTAAATGTATTCAACCATAAGAGCGGAACTTTAAAAATTATGCCACTTTCTGATAGGGTAAGATGTAAGTTTCAAGCCAGGTTTTTAGCACTGTGTTGGTGTTTTGTTAAATTGATTGTAAAGTCTTGTTTTCTTTCTATTAATATAACAAACATTTCATACTTACCTGCTCTGTGTAGTGGTTTTGCACAGAGCAGCCCAGATCCTCCTCTTCTCCGCTTCCTCTTCGGTGTTCCTGGCTCCTACCTCCTGTTGAGTGCCCCCACAGCAAGCAGCTTGCTATAGGGGTACCCGAGCCAAGCTGCTGCTCTATGTATCCATTCAGACACGGAGCCATGGTTCGGCCCTGCCCCCTCTCTCTCCTGATTGACTAAATGAGTTTGGTTGACAGCAGCGGGAGCTATGTCTCAGCCAATCAGGAGGGAGAGTTCCGGACGAATCACTGGATAGAGATGTGGCTCAGGTAAGTATTAGAGGGGCTGCTGCACACAGAAGTTTTTTTTTATCTTAATGCATAGATTGTATTAAGATAAAAAAAAAACTACTGCCTTTACAACCACTTTAAAGTTGTATATCCAAAGCCCAAACGTTTCCATTTAGTTTTGAACAGTGTAGGAAATTATAAAAACCTTTGTCATTTTTTTATGTGTCCCATTAGGGAAATTTCCTTTTTACCTCCTGTCCCAGACACACAACAGGAAGAAAATCCCCTTTACAGAGTTATCACCTGAACAGGAATCAACAATGTTAAATTTTCCCTAATTTCCTGTTCCAAAGTCAGATGCTAAACTTTGGATTTGCCAAACCAAAATTCCTAGTGTATTGACAATGATCATCAGGACACATCAAGAGAGTAAATATCCTCAGTGGGGTCAAAGGCAGTAATACAGTCTTCACAGGGGTTTTAACTGTTCCCTACTAATATATAAAAAAATATATAGCTTTAAATATACTTTAACTGTTACTTTTGATCAAAGTGAACAGATAAATAGTCAAAAGGGCTTTTACTAGTTCTCCCTGTTTTTTTAAACTAGCAAAAAAATATAAAAATTAGGGCTGACCAGATCCATCTTTTGCATTCACCAATTTGTCCATCCACTAATAATATTATTTTCTATGCGCTAGGTGCATTCAATATCTTGTTCAATATGTGTCACACTTTGCACATGGTACACTTCCATTAGCCTGTCCCAACCATGAAAGGGTTATATGGTTGTGGTTGTCCCTCAGACCGTAGATTCCCAGGCCTCTCCTGCTGTGCGCCATGGACTTTGGATTTCTTATGCCTAAAGCTGCCTAAAGCCCTGTATACACGATCGGTTTTACAGATGAAAACAGTCCGATGGACATTTTTAATCGGACAAACCGATCGTGTATGGGCCCCATCGGTCTTTTTACCATCGGTGTTAATAAATAGAACATGTTTTAAATGTATCCAATGGAGAAAAAAAAAGAATAGCAAATTACTATCGTCTGTGGGGAACTCCATTGGATAAAAAACCCATGCATGCTCAGAATCAAGTTGATGCATGCTCAGAAGCATAGAACTTAATTTTTCTTGGCTCGTCTGAGTGTTTTACGTCACAGCGTTTGGGACGATCGTTTTTTTGACTGATGGTGTTTAGGCAAGACTGATGGAAGTCAGCTTCATCGGATTTCCGATGGAAAAATCCATTGGTTTAAAATCCATAGGAAATCCGATCGTGTGTACAGGGCTTTAGAGTCTGTACATGTATTTTCCAGAAAAGTCATTGGTGAATGAAGGGCAAATATAGCTGCAGGAACATGGTAAATGTAAGCTTGTAAAACCATATCTAGTTACCCCCTTCTTCCTCTCAATGATTACTTTCTGTTAAGTGTCAAAAGGAGCCCTGCCCACCTGTCAGGACCTGAACCCAAGACTTCCACTGTGTGTAATAGTAATTCTTCTTGCTGAGCCATCTGAGATGCTGGACAGCTTCCTGCCTGATCCCTTAGACACAATTACTTTATATCTTTTTTCTGGTGAACCTTGAACTCCTTGCTCCTCCCATGAACTTCCTATTCAAGCCATGCTTTGCACCTCCTGTTTGCCAGATTATTGTGCTCTTCTTCAGCCAATATCTTTCTCTTTTTGCTCCTGCTGCCATTTGCATGTTCATTACCATTCATTACCATCCTTTGACTTGTTCCTTGACTACGCTTCTGCTTGATCCCCACCTGAAACCACTTGTTACTGAACTTTGGCTTGTTTACCGACTACGCTTATGCTTGATACCCACCTTCTACATCTGCTACTGCACCCCGACTTGCTTGCCTTCTGATGAGGAGATCCTGAGGACCGCAATCCAGCACTGGCATGCACTATCAGGAGCTCTGGTGAAGACTGGTTTGTGTTTAGACCCCACGCCTCAGGTGAGCCCGTGTCACCACCAGAGGAACCAGTTAATGTATTTTTCCTGCTGGTTTCTATGCAAACCTTTTCACTGCTATAGTCACTGGCCTCCAAGCCTTACCCCTGGTCATGACACCACCCAATTTCTTTTATTTTTATATTTGATTTGTAAGGACAAAGCTATTAAGATTGCTTAATAGCTTTGTCCTTACAAAGGTGTTTTTACCTTGATCCTTCTATTTTTCTCATGTTTACCTTTTGGCATGTTAAATATACCAATTAAAAAGGGTCTTGTTATAGCTGTTAAAATAAGCACAAAAATACCTGTTGATCCTGACAGAATTCCAGCACTGTTTTGTTAACCTCAGTAAATTACAGTACAAGAAAATGGCCACTGCCCTCACCTATACCTGGCATTTGCAGCAAGGAGCACATGCAAGGGCAACGCATGCAAAACATAACCAGAGAAATTCTCTGCTCAATATACCGACCAGCCTGCAACCAACCAAATTATCCTGTCTAGCAGTATGCGTTAAAAACAGGGGTTTAGTCTGCACACATTTGCAAATACATGCGTATTTGTACCTTTAACCACTTGCCACCCGCCCCATAGAAGATTTACTGCTATAGGGTGGCCGCACTGTGCAGGATCATGTATTTATAGGTTATCCTGCACTTTCGGGTATCAGGCACGAATGCGCGCTGACGGCGGCACGCTCCCGCTGTGATTTTGCGGACCCGATCTCCACTGGCACCCGCTGATCGTTCTGTACACAGGCTGAATAGCAGTCTGCCTGTGTAAACAAGGCAGATTGTCGTTTTATTAGTACAGAAGGCATGGATCCTGTGTTTCTGTAAAGCAGGAACACAGATCCATGCCTTTCACTAGTAAAAGCACCTCCCCCACTAGCTAGGCACACATTTAACGCTTTGATGGCCTCTGATGTTAACCCATGTGTCATTAAGTACAGTGACAGTGCATATTTTTAGCACTGATCACTGTATTAGTGTCACTGGCTGGTTCCCAAAAAAGTGTCAAAATGTCAGTTAGGTGTCCGATTTGTCTGCCACAATATCGCAGTCCCACTATAAGCTGCTGATCGCCGCCATTACTAGTAAATAAATAAATAAAATTATCCTATAGTTTGTAGACGCTATAACTTTTGCTCAAACCAATCAATATATGCTTATTGGGATTTATTTTACCAAAAATATGTAGCAAAAGACATATTTGCCTAAATCGATGAAGAAATTAGATTTTTTTTATTTTATTATTATTTAATATGCATGTATTTGCAAATGTGTGCAGACTAAATCCCTGTTTTTAACACATACTGTTAAGCCTCGTACACACGGACGGACTTCCATCGGACTTCTCCGTGGTTTTTTGTCCGAACGGAGTTGGTTGGGAACACCCATAGCATACACACGCTCTGACTTTTCTGCAAACTTTCTTAAAACTTCTTACAACATCACGTGTTTTTCCTGCTCTTTTCTGATCTTTACTGCCACCCTTTGGTCAACTTCTGCTATTGTTGGTTGATTTTAACATTAATTGTTTTGTCCATCGGACTAAAGTCCGATGGTTATCTGTACACACGGTCGGACTTTTCTCCATCTGACTTTTGTTGGGCAAAAGTTTGTCCGTTTGCAGACCCAACTTTTGTCCGATGAAATCCAAAACCAAACGAAAAAAGTTTGTCCGATGGAGCGTACACACGGTCGGATTGTTGGTCCAACTTGCTAAAAACGAAGTTTGTTGGGCAAAAGTCCGACCAAGTGTACGGGGCTTTAGACAGGATAATTTGGTTGGATGCAGTCTGGTCGGTAAGTTGAGCAGGGAATTTCTCAGTGAATTACAGAACACCTCCCATCCATGCTATGGAGAAGTGTTCTGTATACCTAACACGCTTTCTTTCCCAGGGAAAAATAGAGGAAAACACCCTGAAAAAATACAACTAATGCCGCATACACGCGGCCGGATTTTGCCACGGGCAAAACTCCGTCGGAATTTCCGAGGGAAAAATAGAGAACCTGCTCTCTATCTAAGTCCGTCGGAAATTTCAACGGGAAAAGTCCGATGGGGCATACACACGGTCGGAATATCCGATGAAAAGCTCCCATCGGACTTTTTCCATCAGAAATTCTGACCGTCATTATGAAGACACCACATCTAAGTTGCATCATATTGAATTTTGGTTCTTGGGTTAAGCCCTGGTTCACACTGGTGCGATTTGACATGTCAAATCGCATGTCAAATCGGCGATATTTGCCGCAAATTGCGGGCAATGGCACTGTCCTAATCGGTGCGACGCCGCATCTGCGGCGCTGCACCGATTTCAAAAAGTAGTTTCTGTACTACTTTTTGCGATTTTGGGCCGCGATTTACATTGACATCTGTGCAGAAACCTGCACAGATGTCCCTGTAATCGCGGCCAAAATCGGGACTGACAGGCAGGAGTGAAATCGTGCGAGTTCAGCTGAACTCGCACGGCTTCACTCCCGCAGCCCCTAGTGTGAACCTGGGCTTAGATACACTTTAATCTTAGCAGTAATTTTTTTTTTTCTTAGTTTGTAGAGGAATTCTAATTGAAGACATCTTTCTTGATAAAGCACTTTAATGCCATCTGGAAGTAACATATTAAGCAGTGGTCTCTGCAGCATTCTATTCTTTCATGCATCATTCTAGTGTTCAGGTACATATCTTTGTATAATACTGATCTATATCAAATGAATACTAAAGCACATAGCTTGCTTAACATTCAGTTCACATTAAAACATTATAATGGAAAAAAGTTGTAAAGTTATATGTCTTGCTAAAGGACCCACTATATTTTAAACAAACAGTCCTGGAATCAGACAACAAGTAATTACAATAATACATATTTCTATCTGAAGGACTGCATGGATTTCATAAGCTATACGACTGAGTGGTTTATTTCTGTGCTCGAATTCTGAGCTGGAAATTTATTTTGGTAATTTGCTGATGTCGGTTTTATAGTTTATGTACAGGGCCCACCTTGATTCCTGTCCTTTCTGTCAATCACTGAACTACGCTAAAACACAAGCTTCCAAGCTATTAGAAAGAAATGGCACATGGCATATGAAATGGCATATCAGTATTAAGTACACTATGTAATGCTGTCTATTATTATTATTAATCTGTATCATGTGGATATCACAGATCAAAGACGCTACAGTAGGAAACACTTAACGGGAAACCTGATGTTGGTAATGTAAATTGTAACTTTACAGTCATGTTAAATTTTGTCTTGAAATTTAAAGTGAAAGTTAATGGAAACTTTAAAGGCCCATTAAGACTACTAGTAGTATTACAACCGTCAATGTAGCAGCACATGACAATTGGATCACAAAAAATGCGGTGGATTCACAAAAAATGGGCACGTGCATTTTTTATTGCGCTATGGTGCGTTGCCTTAAGGGCTAGTTCACAACATAGAAACGCAGTCCGGATGCGTTCCAGATGCTTTTCTGCATGCGCGTTCTTGAAGCGTTCCAGTACATTTTTTATGTTTTTGGTACGTTTTTGATGCAGTCCAGAGCATTTTTCCCCCCTCTATGTTCTTAACCTGAAATAAGGACATGTGTGTTCCAGTGCGTTTTTCCTGCGTTTAGGTGCGTTCCAGTGCGTTATTGGTGTTTTACAGCGTAACAGTACAGTCCAGTGCAGGAAAAATGCAGCATGTTCTACTTTTTTTTATATAACTGGAACGCACTTGAAACCTACTTTTCATGCGTTTTTGATGCATAAAAAAACACACTGGACTGCATGTGGTGTGAACTGGCCCCTAAGCAGAACTAAACTTTGCCATAGAAAAGGAACAAATGGCTGCACACCACTGCGGGGCATGATCCAATTGCCAATTTTATTTACACCAATGTCCGACTGGCAGCACCAGGATAAGCAGTGCCGTTAACATGTTTCTCACAAACGAGTGCTTATTCATAAAGAGGATCCGTCAAGAGCTCTGCTTCCTAAATACACAGATGAAACACCTGATGCATATATTAATTAGCGCAACTACAGATGTGGGTGTTCTGGTTGCCCATGTTGTTACATAGGTAGTCTGGTTGGAAAAAAGTCCCGCAAAGAAAGAAATGGTACTTTAAATCCCAGACCCTATATCATTTATAAAGATATTAAAAAGTAAGGGTCCCAGCACTGAACCTTGTAGTACACCACTGATAACTTTAGACCATTCAGAGTGAGGCCGCGTACACACGACCGGCTGTGTGTACGCGGGTTTCAGTTTTCTCGTCAAGAAAACTGCCCAGATTCCCTGATGAGAAAAAAGACGATCTTTGGTCTTTTTTCTCGTCGAGAATCTCGTTGGCCTGTTTCTCGACGAGAAACCCGAGCGTGTGTACACTTACCTGTCGCCGTGGAAACCCGCGCATGCTCGAAATGACTTTGACACATGCGCGATAGCTTCCTAGGCATAGGGTGTAGCAAGATGGCGGTGACGGCATTGAATGTGACGAGCGCACGCTCGTCGTAGTTGATGACGTCACCGCGTGCATACCATTCAAAAGAATGGCGGTTCTTTTGAATCGTACGTGTGTACACTCTGCCAGGACAAGTTTCTTGTCAAGATTCTCGTCAGGAAAAACGACGTTTTTTTCCTGACGAGAATCTCGGCCGTGTGTACGAGGCTTAAGAATCATTAACCACTACTCTCTGGATTCTGTGCTTTAGACAGTTTTCTATCCATTTACAAACTGATGTTTCCAAGCCTGTAGACTTTACCTTACACATGAGCCATGTGTGGGAAACAGCGCCAAACGCTTTTGCAAAATCCAACTATACTACGTCCACAGCCACCCCTCTGTCCAAGGGTTTACTTACCTCCTCATAAAAATAAATCATAAAAATAAATCAGATTTTCTGACAACTTCTGTCTTTCATGAATCCATGCTGTCTGTTGCTTAACCACTTCCCGCCCGGCCTATAGCAGAATGACAGTCGGGGCGGTGGTTCTGTTATCCTGACTGGACATCATATGACATCTTTCAGGATAACAGCCGGCGAGCACCTGTTGAGGTGTGCAGTGCGGCGATCGGTGGTGTGGTGTGTCAGTCTGACACACCGCAACACCAATCTCGGTAAAGAACCCAATCACGGCTGATCACAGTGTAAACAGGAAAAGCCGCGTATTGGCTTTTCCTCACTCACGTCTGACAGACACGAGTAGAGGAGAGCCGATTGGCTGCTCTCCTGTCAGGGGGGGTCTGCACTGATTGATTATCAGGACCACCAGGTATTGCCACCACTGATGACCACCAGGTATGCCATCCGATGCCACCAGGTATGCCACCCGATGTCACCAGGGATGCCAATCTTTGCCAAAATCAATGCCAATCAGTGCCCACAAATGGTGCCAGTCGGTGCCCATCATTAATGCCTGCCAGTGCCTCCTTATCAGTGATGCCCATCAGTGCCATCAGTGATGCCCATCAGTGCCATCTATCAGTGTCCCTCAGTGCCACCTATCAGTGCGCATCCGTGCCCACCTATCAGTGCCCATCAGTGCCACTGATAAGTACCCATCAGTTAAGCCTTTCAGTGCATGTCAGTGCCACCTATGAGTGCCCATCCGTGCCGCCTATCAATGCCCATCAGTGCTGCATATCAGTGCCACCTATTAGTGCTGCATATTAGTGCCCATCATCAGTGCCACCTCATTGGTGCCACCTCATCAGTGCCGCCTTATCAGTGCCCATCAGTGAAGGAGAAAACTTACTTATTTACAAAATGTTATAAAACAGAAACAAAGAAAAACTTTTTTTTTTTCAAAATTTTTGGTATGTTTTTATTTGTTGCGTAAAAAAATAAAAACTCCAGCAGTGATCAAATACTACCAAAGGAAAGCTCAATTAGTGGGAACACAATGATAAAAAATTTGTTTGGGTACAGTGTAGCATGACCGTTCAATTGTCATTCAAAATGCGGCAGCGCTGAAAGCTGAAAATTGGCCCGGGCAGGAACAGGCGAAAGTGTCCGATATTGAAATTGTTAAAATATTTTTTTCCAGCAAAAACTCATCTATGTGGTCTTTTATTAAACTCTCCAGTATCTTCCTAACAAAAGAAGTTAAACTAACAGATTTATAGTTACTTGGTAAAGACTTTGATCCCTTTTAAATATACAGTAGCCACCACATTGGCCTTACGCTAATACAGTGGTACTTTTCAAGTCATTAATGAGTCCCTAAAATTAGAAACAATGGCTTTGAAATGACAGAGCTCAATTCTTTTATGATCCGTGGGTGTATGCCATCTGGTCCAGGTGCTTTATCCACCTTTATTCTGTCTAAATATTTTTGGACCATATCACTTTTGACCCATTGTGGATCATTTGGGACTGTGTCAATGCCACCCACATTATGGACATGAGCTTCCCCCATGCTCCTTTGTATACACAGACCTGAAGAAGGTATTTATTAAATGTGTCTTCTCTTTGTCCCCAGTCACCCACTCCAGATTATTTTGTAAAGGGCCTACATGCTCAGACCTGACCTTTTTACTATTAATATATTTGAAGAATTTTTCGGGATTTGCCTTTTGCAATCTGTCGTTCATTTTGAATTTTTGCGGCCTTAATTTCCTTTTTACATATTTTGTTATATTCTTTGTAACATTTAATTTTTTCTTTATTTTTGGTGACCTGCAAATTAAAGGCATAATGTGCTAGTATGCATCGCATACTAGCACTTAATGTGCAACTTAGCTGCAAACGAAACCCTCATTGTCCCCGCTGGAGGCCGCATCCATCTTCGCCTATCTCCCTTCCGGGTCCACGGACTCCGTCTGCGTGACTGGCCGGAGCGGCGTGATGTCACTCCCGCTCATGCGTGCAGAAGCCGCCGGTCATGGCACAGGGCTCTGAAGAAACGGTACAGGCAAACGTTGACGCCATAGGTGGCGCATACAGTAAATATCTCCTAAATGGTGCAAGTTTAGGAGATATTTACAGTACCTATAAGTAAGTAGTATTATATGCTTACCTATAGTTATTTTCTTATTATTTATAGCTTTTTTTTTTATTTTGCCCGTGAGCCATGTAGGTTTTATTTTTAGCCCTTTAAACTTATTGTCCATGGGAATATACACTATATTGCCAAAATATACACTATATTGCCAAAAGTATTGGGATGCCTGCCTTTACACGCACATGAACTTTAATGGCATCCCAGTCTTAGTCCGTAGGGTTCAAAATTAAGTTAGCCCACCCTTTGCAGCTATAACAGCTTCAACTCTTCTGGGAAGGCTATCTACAAGGTTTAAGAGTGTGTCTATGGGAATGTTTGACCATTCTTCCAGAAGCGCTGGTCCAAATAATTTGGGGAGGGGGGATTATGGTGTGGGGTTGTTTTTCAGGGGTTGGGCTTGGCCCCTTAGTTTCAGTGAAGGGAACTGTTAACGCGTCAGCATACCAAGACATTGTGGACAATATCATGCTCCCAAATTTGTGGGAACCCTTTGGGGATGGCCCCTTCCTGTTCCAACATGACTGTGCACCAGTGCACAAAGCAAGGTCCATAAAGAAATGGATGAGCGAGTTTGGGGTGGAGCAACTTGACTGGCCTTCACAGAGTCCTGAAACAAAAAGAGACCCTCTGGTGGGACTTTAAAGGACAATTAAAGGCACAGAGTCCTGACCTCAACCCAATAGAACACCTTTAGGATACATTCGAGCAGAGACTGCAAGCCAGGCCTTCTTATCCAACATCAGTGCCTGACCTCAAAAATGCGCTTCTAGAAGAATTGTCAAACATTCCCATAGACACACTCTTAAACCTTGTGGACAGCCTTTCCAGAAGAGTTGAAGCTGTTATAGCTGCAAAGGGTGGGCCAACTCATTATTGAACCCTACGGACTAAGACTAGGATGCCATTAAGGTTCATATGCGTGTAAAGGCAAGGGTCCAAAAACATTTGACAATATAGTGTACTTTGTAGTGTGTTCACATACAATCTTTTTGAAGAATTCCAATTTCTGTCCTGTTTTCATCTATACCAATATTCCTTCCCAGTCTAAGGCCTCGTACACACGACCGATTTTCTCGTCGTAAACAGTCAAGAAAAGTGCCGCGAGAGTTTTTTTGTCTAGAAAAACGTTCGTGTGTATGGTTTTACGACGAGAAACTTGACGAGAATCTCGACGAGAAAATAGAGAACCTGCTCTCTATTTTCTCGTCAGGAGTCCAGATTTCCTCGTCGTGTTTCTCGTCGGCCTGTTTTGTGACGAGAAAATGGTTCGTGTGTATGCTTTTACGACTCTTCCAAAAGTGCGCATGCTCACAAGCAACTATGAGACGGGAGCGCATCTTCTGGTAAAACAAGCCTTCATAATGGAGAGAGCACATTCGTCACGCTCATAAATATTTCATCGTTTAAATGTTCTGCATTGAATTCTTCGTTAGAATGTTACATTAATCAAAACGAGAGACCTTCTTTTGCTGCTGATATTCACACAGAGTTATGCCTTATTTTTAACCTTTTTCATGCTGCTCTTTATAAGATTTATGTGTATTATATCGTGCAAGTTTTTAGGAATAATTTAAATGGTTAGATTTTTCAAAATGATGTTAATTATAATTTCTCAATGTTTTGATAGCGATCTCCCATTTAATTTTCTAATCTATATTTTTAAAATTTCACACCATGTTTTTGAGCTAATCAGATTTAGTTATTCTTTTGGGGGGGTGATATCTGTGCCTTTTATTGTCAGTCAAATGTATCTGCTTACTCCAAAGCTTGTTTTTTTTTATTTAAAAATACACATAGTCAAGTATGAACTTAAACAAAAAACACATTTATTCATGTTTATAAATTAAATAAAGAGAAGGCAGCGCTGGAGAAGCTGCTGCCATTTGTGCATCCCAGGGACCCCAGAGCACACAGCAACCCTGTGTGGACACTAAAATTGGGAGCTTGAGAAGGCCCACATTTCAGAACACAATCTGATGCTGGCCTCCCAGAGGTCAGGAACAGCAGCAGGTGAGATATATGTCCCAAGTGTGTGGTACTACAACAGGCTGCCTTCTGTCCGACCAGTGCGACCACAATGAAGCAAGGCCATCACTTCCTCTTCTTCCTGGCAACCTTCCCTGCAGCCTTTACTGAAGCCTTCCTTCTTCGTTTAGCTGGAGGCTGGCCCACTGGAGGGGTACTCCTGTCAGGAGGAGGAGGTGGAGGTGTAGCAGAAGGGGGTGGGGCAGAAGAAGAAGGTGGAGGTGTAGCAGAAGGGGGTGGGGCAGAAGGTGGAGGTGTAGCAGAAGGGGGTGGGGCAGAAGGTGGAGGTGTAGCAGAAGGGGGTGGGGCAGAAGAAGAAGGTGGAGGTGTAGCAGAAGGGGGTGGGGCAGAAGGTGGAGGGGTAGCAGAAGGGGGTGGGGCAGAAGAGGAAGGTGGAGGTGGAGGTTGAGGTTGGGTCAGTTGGGCCACCTCACATATGGCGGTATTGGGGGTAATTTGCTCCATCACCCCCTTGTTGAGCAAGGTGATGAGCAGGGGTTCGCATAGGAGGCGTTGCTCCATGCTCATCACCTTGAACTTAGCCTCCACTAGGCCGGCAATGGCCTCTTCAGGGGATGTGGGCTCCTTGAGGGTGGCATGGGCCTCTTTAATAAGGGCCATTGCTGCCTCACTGGTGGTCCTGTCCCTCCTGCCTCTTTTGTGAAGCCTGATGGGAGGCACCTGGGATCTGGTGCTTCTCCTTTGCCCTGCCACCTCCTGTCTGCCACTGGGCCCTGCCACCTCCTGTCTGCCACTGGGCCCTGCCACCTCCTGGCTGCCACTGGGCCCTGCCACCTCCTGTCTGCCACTGGGCCCTGCCACCTCCTGGCTGCCACTGGGCCCTGCCACCTCCTGGCTGCCACTGGGCCCTGCCACCTCCTGGCTGCCACTGGGCCCTTCCTCCTCCTGCCTGACAGTTTCCAGACCCTCCTCCTGGCTGATTTCATCCTGTGTATGAAAAAGAAACATAGTTTAATATGTTGGTTTAATCTTTGCATCAAACTTTGTAATCCTGATGGAAGCAATTAGAATGTAAATGCATAAATCCTTGCTTTAAATTTACCACTACATCAGCTTGACTATTTACCACACAATTAAGTGCAGAATAATGTCTACAGATCATGATTTCACTTGTTGAATACAAAATAATGTATGTTTCTCATCCTGACATATTTGGGAAACATTAATTTTATCCCACTACATTTTCAGTTAATACTATACCTGGCTCCAGATGGCCAAATCAGGATCATCCAGGATGGCTGCCTCCTCTTGCTCCAGAGAAGGCTTAGGTTGGCTGCAGGGAAGTCTGGGGGGAAGAGTGGAGAGTGATGGCCTTGGCTCAATGTGGTCATCCAGGAAGGACATCCTGCTGTAGTACCACAAAACCGGGACATAAACATCATCTGCTGCTGCTCCTGACCTCTGAGAAGCCAGCACCTTAGAGCGTTCAGTCCTGTAGGTACCTCTCAAGCTCCCAATTTTAGTGTCCACTTGTTTTGCTGTGGCTGTGGGCACCTTGGTATGCACAAATGGGAGCAGCTTCTCCAGCGCTGCTTTTCTCACCCCTTTTTTTTTATGGATGGGGTTTTTGGTCTCCCACAGAGCCGGCAGCTCCCTTACCCGGTCAATAAATTCCGCCAGGAACTCTTTGTCGCTAATAAATACATTCATATTGTATCTGCAAGTAAAATAAATTATATTTAAATAATGTGAGGCAAACAGTCTAACCTCCTTCACATCCTAGTCACCATATATATCCTCCAACAATCTCAAGACAGTATAGGCCAACAATTTTAACAAGTCTCACAAAATCACATACCTTCGTTCGCACGTCCGTCACTTGAACTCCTCTCTCCGCACACCGAACGTACTATAGTCACATGTGTGTTTGCTATATACACACCACGCATGCGTCCAAATTCGAACACGTCGCTCCGCACACGTCGCCCGCCCATGACGTTCTAACTAACATCTTTTCCCCGCCCCTTCTCTTTCGGCGCGCAGACAGATATGGCGGAGTTACAGCAGGTGTCTGATAATTCCGCAACTAGCGAGGAGACAAGCCCGGAGACCGAGGACACGTCACGATCAAGGAGGAGATTCAAGGCATCGAATATGTCTTTGGCGGAGATGGCGGAGATGGTGGACATCTTGGTCAAGGCTGATTATGATGCCAAGCATGGGCCGTATAGCAAACCAAATAGAAGGAAGGCCAAAATCCTCACTAAAGTTGTGAAGAGTCTGAGGGCGAAGTTCGGGGTGAAACGCTCAAATGAGCAGCTCAGAAAGAGGTGGTCAGACCTCAAACTGAGGGAGCCAGACCAGTTGAGGAGCATAAAGAGGATGCTCGCTAAAAGTAAGTAAAATGACGACCTTTCTGCTATTAATCTTTTTAGAAACTGACTTTTTTTTTTTTTTAAAGCATATTGGACTCCCTTCCAAAATGTATTATTTTGAACTAGGTTGGGCACAGTAATCGTTCGTTACGTTACCGACACTTCGTTCGGCCACTATCCGTGGTTTTGGCTTATTTAAGACCCCCAAAAGTAATTAGACATCTGCCATTTTTGATCAAGTATTGTGGATAATTTTTAAGTCTAGATGATGTGTTTGTAAGGAGAATGAAATGCAAACTTTAATCAGTGTAAAGGAGAGGACACTCAGCAGCTGCTTCCACATCTGTACTTTGGAGCACTATAGTGTGGGCCACCAGACCCGCCTTTTTTGGGTGTCCCACACAGGTGCATCAGAGTTTATTTGTGGTGCCTCCATGTCCAAAAAATTACATCCAAATGTGAATAATAAACATATTTGGGGTCATAAAGAATGCATTTTTCTTTAAATTCCGCACAAACACACACTTGTACCCCACTTCCAAACAATTTAGCCTGTTTTAAGTTTAAAAATGAGATTTTTACAGTGTGATAAATAGACCTTTGGTTTTATTCTCATAGGGGAGAGAAGACTGGGAGGAGGACACTCCAGGGAGCACATGCACCCCACAACTTCCAAGCAACCCCAAACTCCCAAAGATCCACAACCGAAAGATGTGCAGGAAGTTGAGGTGGAGGAAGGAGAAGTGCAGGAAGGAGAGGTGGATGACGTTGTGGATCTGGTCACCACAACAGGTCAGTATCTGACACCACAGCTTAAGGTAAGCGAGGTAGGCCTGCAGAGTTTTATTAATTTTTTTTTATGGTTTTTAGGGGATGGAAATGTTGTGAAGGATAGCACACCGTTCTCTGCTGACAGTGCCCTCCGCCTCATCCAGCAAGTGATGGAATGTAGCACGGAACTGGACCTAATTAAACAAAGAATCCATGTGATGGAACAAACATTTAAAGACATTCTCGATGTTTTGGGGAGAATTCAATAAGCCATCCAAACACATTTGTTTTTACATGTTTGTTTTTATATTTTTACTAATTTTTTGAGTAACAAAGCAGCCAAAAATTGAATATGCACACAGTGTGTGAACATGTGCTATCTGCCATCAGGGGATATCCATGTACGTCTTTTGTGGGTGCAACCCCTTCCTCGTATCAAAAGTCGGTGAACTGAGGAAGGGGATGCACCCCCAAAACACATCCATTGATCACCCCTGATGGCAGATAGCACATGTTGACAATAGGGATCAGGATTGTAAACTTCCTATTTGCAAAAAAGTAAAAATGTGTGCATATTGAATTTTTGGCTGGGCAAGGGGTGGCAGGACCCCATATTAGGACGGGCACATAGAGACATAGTTTGTGTAACTGAATGTCTCAGATTGCTCAGAGGTATCCAATGTTGTCATTTTAGAAATGCAAGTGGTATTTTTGTATTTTCATAAGCCAAAATTTGACGGGTTGTGGTCAGGCCAACCCCAAAGTAAAACAAAAAAAAATGTGCAGAGAGTAAAATATTTGACCACAAACAACGTGTAGCTTCTTTTTATAATACACTCTAAGCTTATTTGGTTCTTTTGTAAGGTAACATAGTGAAATTGGTTGTTATTTACTAAAGTAAAATACACTTGCCACTACAAATGCACAAAGACAAACTAGGAGACAGGAAAGAACAAATAATTAAAGGTTTAAACAAGATTTTTATTGGGATACTTAGACATAGGCTGGCATAGGAATTGCCCCCCTACCCGTGAAATACTCCATGTATTTGTCCCGAACCACACGGGCATTTTGGGGGGGCAAGCCAAGACGGGCAGATTCCAGGCCCGGAAGGGGATTTGCAGGGGAAAGTCCAGCCTCTGGCAAAACTGAGGCCATATATGAATTCGCTTTGCGGCAAAGAAAATTGTGTAGCACACAGCAGCATAACACTACATAGTTTATTTTGTAGTCCGCCAAGTGGATGGAAGTCATAAAAAGGCGGAACCGGCTGGCCATTATGCCGAAGGCATTTTCAACGACTCTTCGGGCCCTGGCCAGCCGGTAATTGAACACACTCTTCTCTGGGGTCAGGGTCCTCTGTGGAAATGGCCTCATAAGATGCCGTCCGAGTCCGAAGGCTTCATCAGCCAAGAAAACAAAGGGGAGTCCTTCAATATTCCCTGCATCCGGTGGCAATGCAAGGTCGTCACTCTGGAGACGGAGGGCAAACTCCGTCTGGATGAAGGATCCCCCATCGGACATCCGGCCATTCTTCCCTACATCAACATAGAGGAATTCATACCGTGCTGACACCACCGCCATCAGCACAATGCTATGAAACCCCTTGTAGTTGTAGTAGTAGGATCCAGAACGGGGTGGCGGCACGATGCGGACGTGCTTCCCGTCTATGGCACCACCGCAGTTGGGGAAGTCCCACCGCGTGGCAAACTCTGATGCCACAGTCTGCCATTCCTGTGGCGTTGAAGGAAGCTGTGGAGTGAAACAAGATGAAATAATATTAGAAAAACAAAGGCATACATTACAAGCAAATTCAAGACCAAAAAATTAGAGACCAACATCAATCTAATTATACGTTTATTAAGGTGTGTAAAAAAAGTATAATGGAAGGCTCATTTATCATATTCATCACCCCCTCTGATGGGCCATTACTAAATTATTTTGGGGGGGGGAGATGTGTTTGGCCACAGGATAGCATTGCAGTGGCGGTGCGTCCAGAGTGGGCGCTGGAGCACTGTCCCCTCTCTCCTGTGCCCATCACTCAGAACAATACATAGGTTCATGCGTTGCATGAACCTATGTATTGTCTATGCCGCACACTATTCAGGTGGATGGCCTCTTGTAAAGCGACCGACATATGATTAATTGCGTCATTTAGGGGGTTAAAATTGCAGAGCAGAAACAGGTATTAAAAAAGTCTTGCAAATTACAACCTGAGGGATGTAATTGGCTTCCTCAAAGAAAAATCGGGGACGCAAGGAGGGGGCATTCCTTGTGTAAACACTGACAGGCAGCTCTGGCAATCATGTTCACCAAGTCTGTTTAATGGTAACATGATTGGCTGATGCAACATGAAGGGAAGGAGAAGACATCAAGGACAGAAGAAGGATGGCGCTGACCACAAGAAGGTAAGTGCAGGGCTGGGGGGAAACTGGCTGCAATAGAGGGGACTAAATGGCTGCATTGGAGGGGACAACTGGAGGCGTTTATTAGGCAACAGAGCAAAAAAGGAGGAAGTTTATTTCCGAAATTGGGGTTGTAACCCCCCAACATTTGGAGCAACAGGCGCCCCTGCTGGAAAAGTTAGTGAGGGGAAATATTTAGGGAGGATAAAAAAGGGGCATTTAAAAACTTCCAGCATGCATGGGGACAAAGGGGACATTCTCAGCATATTACAATCATGGTAATTAGGAAAGGATGAAAGAAATACAATACATTAGCATACATGTAATACATAAAATGTGATGTGAAGGGAGAAAACTTACCCTAATATAGTCCTCCTGCAGGACTTGTATAATAGCAGAACAGGTGTCTGGGATTATGAGGCTCAGAGCCTGGGGGGAGATGCCTGTGGTGAACTTCAAGTCCTGAAGACTTCTCCCTGTCGCCAGGTAACGCAACGTGGCGATGAGCCTCTGCTCAGCACTGATGGCTTCCCGCATAACGGTGTCCTTCCTGGTAATATAGGGGGACACCAAAGCCAACAGTTCCTGAAAAACGGGGTCAGACATCCTCAGAAAATTCCTGTAGTCCTCAGGATTATTCTCGACGATCTCCCGCAGCAGAGGCATGTGGCAGAATTGGTCCCGCTGGAGCAACCAATTCTTGGTCCATGAACTCCTCCTCACACCATTCATGGACTGGTCTTGGTCCAAAACAAGCAGACCAACACCAAGCGCACGCACAGCACGAACTCGACGACGAGAACGTCCAGGCGACATGGCTAGGAAACGGTCGTCTAATCAGAACGTACAGAACAGAACGCACTTTAGAACAGCAAGGCCTATGAATAACGAACTGAAATTCAGAAACGAACAGGCAAGAACGCACTGTAAAACAGATACGACCTGCCTAGACGCCCTGAAAGTCAAGATACGAACCCACAAGCACAAACTGAACGGCAGAAAACGATCTGAAAAGTACGAAGACTGAAAAGCGCGAATCGTCTCTTCCCAAACTTTTACTTCACACGCGGTAACACGAGATCAGCAAAAGCAGCCCAAGGGGTGGCGCCAAGAAAAAAGATCTTCCCCTTTATAGTGCCGTCGTACGTGCTGGACGTGAGCGCAGAGAACCACGAGGAAATTGGGAAATGACAGTGTGTACGCATAGAAAGCTTGACGAGAAAATCGACAAGCTTAACAAGAATCTCGTCAAAAAAACGACGTGTTTTTTACGACGAGAAAATCGGTCGTGTGTACGAGGCCTAAGTCTCGGAGAGCAGGCCTCATCCTTGGAAAATTCGCTCTCTTAAAGTTACGTTTTTTTATATTTCCAGTATGTGCTTGTTACTTACAGCTTACCTTGAAATCATGTTATGGTCACTGCTACCCAGATGTTCTTTTATATGAACACTAGTAATAAGCTCTGCATGGTTTGAGATGACCAAGTCCAGCAGAGCATCATTCCTATCGGGGCCTCTATGAACTGGACCATAAAATTGTCTTGTAATAGGTTTATACATTTTTGCCCTTTAACTGTTCCTGCAGTGTCATTTTGCCAGTCAATTTCTGGGTAGTTAAAACCCCCCATTATTATCACTGTCCCAGCCCTTTCTATCTGTGCAAGGAGCCAAGTCTCTGCCCCTTCTTAACATTAACAAACTAACAGAGTTTTGTAGTACACACACCCATGTGCAGTTTCACACATAATGCTTCAGCCTCATCACACTCTCCATCAACTAGGTCCTCATTCATTCACTTGTTTTGCACATATACTTGATCCTCTTCTTCAGTGTTTACAGTGGCGAGCTGGGACGAGCACCTGCACTTGAGGCTGGATAAGCTACACTCACTTGGAGCAGTGCCTCTCTTACTTGGATGTCTAAACTTGGCCATACCTACCTCTGCTTCAATGGTCCAACCCTGCAAGGTCCCTTGCTGGTGATGGCATCTCCTCCTTGGTATCTTCCAGGTGCAGGTCTTTGGCCATCTCGATTGGCTGGTGAGGGATGATGTCCCTTCTGTGCATGCGCAGTTGTGCAATCTTCCCAGCATACAGGCACTGTGCCAGAACATAAACTTAGCTGTGCATGCAAAGCTTAGTGTACATTCTACAGAAAACTTGAGCAGGCAGGTAGGTTTTTTTTTTTTTATTGCAGAAAAGTCACTACATGTCTCTTCTGCAATAAAGAGCAAAGCAGGCAGAGGAAACAAACAGAGTTTAGTAAAAAGCAGCACACATTTTACACATTAACACTGGTTAGGCACACACTTAAACCCTTTAATATGTCAAGATGTTAACCTCTTTCCTGTCAGTGTCACGAGTACAGTGGCAGTGTACGCATAGTATTATCATTATCACTGTATTAGTGTCACTGGTGACGTCAGTGTCAGTCAGTTAGTTAGTGTCAGATTGCATTATCACAGTCCCCCAATAGGTCGCTGATCACCACACCATTACTAGTATAAAAAGATATATATAAAAATTACAGTATATATATACCATAGTTTGTAGACGCTAAAACTTTCACACAAACCAATCACTTTACACTTATTGCGATTTTTTTTTTACCAAAGACGTGAAGCAGAATAAATTTTAGCCTTAATTTATGAAGAAATTCTTTTTTTTTCTTTTTTTTAATGGATATGTTTTATAACAGAAAGTAAAAAATGTTGGGATTGTTTTCCAAATTTTTGGTATTTTTTCATTTATATCAATAATAAAAAAAAAAACAGTGGTGATCAAATACCACCAAAAGAAAGCTCTATTTGTATGAAAAAAAATCTTATAAACATCATTTGGGTACAGCATTGTATGACCGCGCAATTACCAGTTAAATTAGAGCAGTGCTAAGTAGAAAAAAAATGACCTGGTCATCTTGTGCTGCTGCTTTAAATTTCATTTGGCACTTTTCCACACACTCTGTAATAGTGTACTTTTCAATGATCAGTTTGCTATGTAAGATATCAATTTTGTGTACTCTGTATGCCCTGACTGGGTGATAGTCAGTATGCTAAACCATTGTGTATCATAAAAATACAAAATAATGCTTTCAACTTTTTTTTTTCATTCTGGTTCCAGGGTTGCGCCTATGACCTCTTCCTTCTACTGTGCCATTCACAGAACACAGCAAAGAGATGACATTTCTGCCATGCTTTGTGAATGGCAAAGCAAAGTGAGGGGAGGGGGGTGAAGGCACAATACCTAAACTGGTATTGTTCACAGACAGTGTTTGGATGCAGCAGAAGTACGGCCCCTTGTTGTATGTACCAGGAGGTCTCAGTAAAGCTTAAAAAACTCCTAAAGTAGTAAAAACATGAGAATGTTAATGTGTGAATTAGGGCCTGTTCACACATAAACGTGCATTAAAATGCATAAAGATGCTTGAAAATTGGAAATGCATTGCCTTCCATCGACATGAATTGACATGAGTTTTTATGCATGTTAAATTGCTTATAGGTTATTTCCTCTGACATCACATCCTTTTCATTTTTGTTGGTTGAGAGAGGAAGTGAGATAAAGAGGATAAAATATAGAGAGAGACAGAGAGCGGGAGATGAACATGTTGTTTTTGGACAGGCATTGGTAAACAGGGTGTCTAGCATATGGCTTACAAATTCATTTATTTCTATAAACCCTGACATTGAGACACCTCACCAGCCAGCTTTCCACTACACATGCTCCATTTTCTGATGCCGCGTACACACGATCGGATTTTCCGTCGGAAAAACCCTGGATGTTTTTTCCGATGGAATACCGCTTAAGCTTGGCTTGCATACACACGGTCACACAAAAGTTCTCTGAACTTTCGACCGTCAAGAACACAGTGACGTACAACACTACGACGAGCCGAGAAAATTAAGTTCAATGCTTCTGAGCATGCGTCAAATTGTTTTGGAGCATGTGTCGGAATTTTGCGCTTCGGAATTGCTACAGACGATCGAATTTTCCGAGAATTTGAGAACCAGTTCTCAATCTTTTGCTGTCGGAAAATCCAACAGCAAAAATTCAATGGAGCATAAACACAGTCGGAATTTCCGACCAAAAGCTCACATTGGACTTTTGCTGGCGGAATTTCCGACCGTGTGGGTCCGAACTTATGGGTCCTTGTAAGGGATAAAATAATAAAAAGCATTTTCTTTTTTTTCCCTAATACAGGCGGTACCCTAGTTACAAACATTCAACATACAAACGACTCCTGTTTACAAACGGAGGGAGACAACAGGAAGTGAGAGGAAATCTACCCCTAGGAAGGAAAATTCACTCCTGGAAGAGTTATTATGGGGAAAAGTTGTCTCTACTGATGCTTTATCACCGAGGATTGTTTCCACAACAACACAAAATTTTCAAAATCCAATTGTCATTGGGACAGAAAGTGAGGTGAAATCTTCTGAACAGGGGCATAGACAGCAAAACAAACATTACAGGGGTGATAACCCTTCCCTATGCTATCCAAAAAGCTTAAAAATATATTTTTGGGCTGGAGCTACACTTAAAAAAATTTACCTGTTCCGACACAAACAGATTCAACTTAAAGAGGAAGTAAACCCTTGATTTTTATTTATTTTTAAAAACCCTGAAAAAGAAAGGCATAATGGGCGGCACAGTGGTGTAGTGGGTAGCACTCTCACCTAGCAGGACACAGGGTTGCTGGTTCGAATCCCAACCACGACACTACCTGCCTGGAGTTTGCATGTTCTCACTGTGCCTGCGTGGGTTTCCTCCGGGTTCCTCCCACACTCCAAAGACATGCTGGTCAAAATTGGCCCCCAGTATATGAATGTGAGTTGGAGACCTTGGATTGTGGGCTCCTTGAGGGTAGGGACCAATGTGAGTGTGGGATGTGTGTGTGGAGCGCTGTGTAAAATTTACAGTGCTATATGGGTACATAAAATAATAGATGAGCATCCTAATGAGATAAAATGTACATGGATAGGGAGAATTGTAGACATGCACCCACACTCACTCAGGTTGAACTGGATGGACTGGTGTCTTTATTCAACCTTACTAACTATGTAACTATGACTTACCTGAGATCGAAGCCCCCGAACTGCTCCTCATTCCCCTCCACCGCCATCTTGCCTCGATGTCCCTTCCTGTTATCGCCGCTCCGGCGCTGTGATTGGCCAGAGCGGCGATGACGTTGTCTATGGCGCGCATGCGCCATAGACATTGGTGCTGTGTTTTCAGCAAATATCTCCTTAACCGTGTAGGTTAAGGAGATATTTCTTGCACCTACAGGTAAGCCTTAATCTAGGCTTACCTGTAGGTGCAAGTTGTCAAAGTGGGTTTACAACCACTTTAAGAACAAACCTTCAGACCTTATCTTGTTTGTAACCCGGGGACCCCCTGTAACGGGATGACATGTATTTCGTTGTGTTAAAATGCCAACATGTAGCATTTTGATGCAATGCAATGCACTGCGCATGGCACCAGCATTGCGGTTAGAACCGGACACATAGAAAACAACTGCTTTCTATGTGTCCATGATGTGACCTGCATTCTTTCAGTGCAGTACAACGCAGGTCAACGCAGTATGTATGAACAGGCAATTAAAGATAATAACCTTCTGGCTCCCCACGGTATCGGAACGGTGTATATGAATGACAACAGTTGCAGGATTTTGCCAATGCCCCTCTCACTTTGCTGTGCCGGTCACAAAGTCTCATGACAATGTTAAAGTGTAAATTGGAGATACAAAGACCATTATAAAGTCTTTTATTTTGCCTTTCCCCATTAATTCCAATGCACTTCACCAAATTTTCAGGGAAATTAAAACTCTCAATTTTGCTCATATCTAAAAATAAGAAAAGTTTTGTCGCCAATATGTCTCTGCTCACAAGTAAATAAAATATCCTGATGGTTATGAAAAAGCGTCCACTTCTAACAACTCCCCTCTGTGTGAAGATATTTGTTACAGAGACAGGCTGGTATAGGTAAAGTAGCATCCACCTGCACGGCTATGCATCATTTTAAGTCATCCTTCATCAATTTTCAGTTGATGGAGGTTAAAAATTGATGAAACCCTGCCAGCATATGGTTTAGAAGCTTCATCACCCTTCCCATCATTTTCTTTTCAATCTAGATCACGATGATCTTCGGTACTTCCTTACAATCACCTACCTGCACGGCTAATATTTTCTGAGAATTCCCCTGAGAGGCAGCCTGGAAGTGAGCCAGCCCAGCCTGGTTATAGAGGCCTCGTTGTTTGAAAAACTCCACCAGAGCCCGGTGCATCCTGCTCTGCAGTACTGAGATCTGAAATAAATAAATAAAATAAAAAGTAAAAAAAATAAGGAGAGGAGTAAGAGAAGGAGGAGGGGGTGAAAAAAAAAAAAAAACACAAGTCAGAGCAGGAGAGGAAATTAATGGCACTGTTCAAGAAGAATGATGGAGGGAAATATAGAAAGCAGTCAATAGCCCATTCTGCACTGTACAGACCTGACAGGAATTTCACAGTCTCTTGATTTTTCAGCCCACTCATGTGCATTCATCAGAAACCAGTCACATCTGGCTGCCAGGATGGGGGGTTAATTTTCTCTAAATGCCTCAGCAGTTTTGTTCTAGCTGAAGCAAACTCTGTGACTGCAAAGCTGATGAGTAAAATATTTCTACTTCACCCAGTTTAACTCAAAACCGATAGCTTTAGGACATATTGAACCCTTTTGTTTTTTTTTTTGGTTTTTTTTCATAAAAAAGGAATCCTCTGCGGCTTTTGGAAAAGCACATCAGGTCAGCAGTACATTTAAGATGCAAGGTTAGGACTTTGATGGACATTGTGTTTTTACTTCTTCTTCTTGTAAAGCTCATCATAGGCAGGCAATGTGTGCTGCAGAGCATGACAAAACTAAAGAGAATTAACTCAGCCATCAAATGCGGAGGGAGAACAATAACAGGATATAAATTCCACACACTACTCCCTATTAATCTAGCTTGTGGTGAACATGTGACACGTGAACATGTAATGAACGCAGTTCAGCTACAAAATATGACGATTTTGAAAAGTGACACTGGATGTGCTATACAATATGTATCACAACCTAAGAACCACATTGCACTTCTGTGTATAAACTGATAAAATAAAATAAAAAAATAATTAAGCGCAATAGAAAAGAGAATATAGTATTTTTTATTCCTCTAAAATTGTCATGGGAAAACATAACATGCTTGTCACCTGTAAAGTACTGGCTATTCTCCTGTGCTAGAGAGCCAGTATGGTTACCATGCAGTTAGTGCACAGTGATCACGCCGTTAACAGCTATCACTTTGGAGATCACTAATATACAGGGGGTACGGAAAGTATTCAGACCCCCTTAAATTTTTCACTCTTTGTTATATTGCAGCCATTTGCTAAAATCATTTAAGTTCATTTTTTTCCTCATTAATGTACACACAGCACCCCATATTGACAGAAAAACACAGAATTGTTGACATTTTTGCAGATTTATTAAAAAAAGAAAAAGTAAATATCACATGGTCCTAAGTATTCAGACCCTTTGCTGTGACACTCATATAGTTAACTCAGGTGCTGTCCATTTCTTCTGATCATCCTTGAGATGGTTCTACACCTTCATTTGAGCCCAGCTGTGTTTGATTATACTGATTGGACTTGATTAGGAAAGCCACACACCTGTCTATATAAGACCTTAGTGCTGGTTCACACTGGGGCGACAAACGCTCCGACATTAGGAGCTCATGTCGCATGACGTGTGAAAATCAATGTTTCCCTATGGGAGCCGTCTTAACCGGTCCGACACATGTCGGTCCGACATTAAAAATTCTCCCTGTACTACTTCTGTCCGACTTTGATCCTACTTCAGCCCATTGACTATCATTGAAGTCGGATCAAAGTCGGATCCTTGTCCTAACCATACGACTTTGGCATCCGACATTGTGATTACAGCAGCAGTAAAAGGAATTTATCTCACCCTGGGATTGTTTTGATTGGTCAAAGGACAAGTCAGACTAGCACAATGTCGGATCAAAGTAGTATCCTGTTCATGAATGTCGGATGGATGTCGGACCAATGTCGGACCAATGTCGGACCAATGTCGGACCAATGTAGGACAGATGTCGCAGAGCAAAGTAGGATGAAAGTCGTGTCGTATAGTGTGAACCCAGCCTTACAGCTCACAGTGCATGTCAGAGCAAATGAGAATCGTGAGGTCAAAGGAACTGCCTGAAGAGCTCAGAGACAGAATTGTGGCAAGGCACAGATCTGGCCAAGGTTACAAAAAATAATTCTGCTGCACATAAGGTTCCTAAGAGCACAGTGGCCTCCATAATCCTTAAATAGAAACCCCAAACATTATATATATTTTTTTAGCAGAGAATCTAGAGAATAAAATGGCGATCATTGCAATATTTTATGTCACACAGTATTTGCGCAGCTGTGTTTTAAACGCAATTTTTTTGGAAAAATTAACTTTTATGAATTAAAAAAAAATGAAAAAGCAAATTTAGTCCAATTTTTTTGTATAATGTGAAAGATGATGTTACGCCGAGTAAATAGATACAAAACATTTCATGCTTTATAATTGCCCGCACTCGTGGAATGGCGACAAACTACGGTACCTTAAAATCTCCATAGGCGACGCTTTAATTTTTTTTTACGGCTACTAGGTTAAAGTTACAGAGGAGGTCTATGGCTATAATTATTGCTCTCGCTCTGACGATCGCGGCGATACCTCACATGTGTGATTTGAACGCCGTTTTCATATGTGGGCGCGACTTCCGTATGCGTTTTCTTTGCTGCGCAAGCTCGCGGGGACAGGGGCGCTTTAAATTTTTATTTATTTTTTCTTATTTATTTTTATAATTAAAAATAGTGTTTTTAAAAAAAAAAAATTTTGATCACTTTTATTGCTGTCACAAGGAATGTAAACATCCCTTGTGACAGTAATAAGTGGTGACAGGTACTCTTTATGGAGAGATCGGAGGTCTAAAAGACCCCCAATCCCTCCTTTGCACTTCAAAGTATTCAGATCGCAGAAAACTGCGATTCTGAATACTGTTTACTTTTTTAAATTCGGCGCCATTGACAGCCGAGTAACCCGGACGTGACGTCATGACATCGCTTCCGTGGTTACAGTGAAGAGACTAAATCAAAGCCGTTCGCGGTGGCGGATCGTGGATCGGGTCTCCCCGTGGGACGGGAGGCCCGGTAAGAGCGGCGGAGGCGGCGGGAGGTCCCCTCCCGCTCCTCCGGTATAACAACCGAGCGGCTTTTAGCCGCATCGGTTGTTATACCTGGAAAGCCAATCGCCGGCTCTAAACAATGGTACCGGGATGATGCCTGCAGGGTTAAAGCCTCATACACACGGCCGGTTTTCTCGTCAAGAAACGACAAGAAAACTGCCGGTGAGAGCATTCTTGCCGAGAAAACCGGCCGTGTGTACGAGGCTTTTTAGGTTTCTCGTTAAGAAAACTGGCCAGAATCTCGACGAGAAAAATAGAGAACCTGCTCTCTATTTTCTCGTCGAGATTCTCGTCGGCCTGTTTCCCAACGAGAAACCCGAGAGTGTGTACGCTTACCTGTCGCCGTGGAAACCCGCGCATGATCGAAATGACTTTGACGCATGCGCGGTAGCTTCCTAGGCATAGGTAGGGTGTAGCAAGATGGCGGCAGGGGCGGCATCGAATGTGACAAGCGCGCGCTCGTCGTAGTCAATGACGTCACCGCGTTCGTTCCATTCAAAAAGTTTGGCGGTTCTTTTGAATCGAGCGTGTGTACACTCGGCCGGGACAAGATTCTTGTCAAGAATCTCGTCAGGAAAAACGACGTGTTTTTTCCTGACGAGATTCTCGGCCGTGTGTACGAGGCTTAAGTCAGGAGATGGGAGAAAGTTGTAGAAAGTCAACCATCACTGCAGCCCTCCACCAGTCAGGGCTTTATGGCAGAGTGGCCCGACGGAAGCCTCTCCTCAGTGCAAGACACATGAAAGCCCGCATGGAGTTTGTTAAAAAACACCTGAAGGACTCCAAGATGGTGAGAAATAAGATTCTCTGGTCTGATGAGACCAAGATAGAACTTTTTGGCCTTAATTCTAAGCTGTATGTGTGGAGAAAACCAGGCACTGCTCATCACCTGTCCAATACAGTCCCAACAGTGAAGCATGGTGGTGGCAGCATCATGCTGTGGGGGTGTTTTTCAGCTGCAGGGACAGGACGACTGGTTGCAATCGAGGGAAAGATGAATGCGGCCAAGTACAGGGATATCCTGGACGAAAACCTTCTCCAGAGTGCTCAGGACCTCAGACTGGGCCGAAGGTTTACCTTCCAACAAGACAATGACCCTAAGCACACAGCTAAAATAACGAAGGACTGGCTTCACAACAACTCTGTGACTGTTCTTGAATAGCCCAGCCAGAGCCCTGACTTAAACCCAATTGAGCATCTCTGGGGAGACCTAAAAATGTCTGTCCACCAACGTTTACCATCCAACCTGACAGAACTGGAGAGGATCTGCAAGGAGGAATGGCAGAGGATCCCCAAATCCAGGTGTGAAAAACTTGTTGCATCTTTCCTAAAAAGACTCATGGCTGTATTAGATCAAAAGGGTGCAAATACTAAAAATACTGAGCAAAGGGTCTGAATACTTAGGACCATGTGATATTTCAGTTTTTCTTTTTTAATAAATCTGCAAAAATGTCAACAATTCTGTGTTTTTCTGTCAATATGGGGTGCTGTGTGTACATTAATGAGGAAAAAAAAGGAACTTAAATGATTTTAGCAAATGGCTGCAATATAAAAAAAGAGTGAAAAATTTAAGGGGGTCTGAATACTTTACGTACCCACTGTATATACATGAAAAAAGGAGAGAAGGGGGAGGTTCGGGACTTTAAATGAGGCATATAAGTGGAACAATATATCAGTATAAAAACACAAAATTTAATGAAGATATACACAGGTATTACAAATATTTCGGCCAGCTGGCTTCATATAAAGATATAAGTTAACATTAAAATTTGCTGAATCACATCATATATGATAACATAATGCATCTACGGTGGCCTGTTGGCTAGAATGGCCTGTTGCCTCGGCGCATTTCGGCGACTATACCGCCTCATCAGTAGAAAATGCATGTAATCTGTAAAGACATTATACGTATGTATGAGGGCCAGTAAAATGTATTCATGAGTCCCCAAATTAGGATTGAAAACAGTACAAAAGGGGAAAGAGCGAATTAGGGCGCGGAGGAAGGAAATAATCCAACCCCCTACTTACACATTGATGCACTGGGTGTGCAAGTGGCACTGTACCGGCGGTGATCATCATGCATCCCTCCCAGGAGCTGACATAGTGCTACATGTAAACTAGACCTTGTACATGTATGCATTAAATAGGTATTAAACCCAAAAGAAAACATGTATTACGTGGCAGACTACCATTTCTTAGATGCAATGGCTGCATTCACTTTCTTTTTTAGGCTTTCTTTCTTCTATTTTAATCTGGTGATCCAGCCAGTAAGTCTGTTGTTTTTCAAAAGAACAAGCTCTCTTTCAGATGTATCAGTTTACAGGGATGAGACAAACCTTTTCATAGTGGCAGGGGTGCTTACAATGATCCGCTTTTATTTATGTAAACCCTTTATCCCAAAAGAAAAAAAAATGCCATTAAAGTTCATCGGCCTGTAAAGGCAGGCGTCCCAATACTTTTGGTAATATAGTGTATATGCTAAATGAAAGTGCCTGCACTACATTGCACCAAAGCCCACAGATGTGTGCATTGTGGTGAACTGCATTGTCAATAATAGTGCAGGTGCATTTCTTGGAAGCATTCAAAATGAATGGGCTGCCTTAAAGTAGAACTAAAGTTAAAACTTTGTATTTTATTTTGGATAGAGCAATGGAGGCTTTTAACCCCTGTCAGATTTTTTTTCCCCATCTGTGTCCCATTGCATAGATTTCCATTCCCTTCCTGTGCCATCGCCAAACAGGAAATAAGAGGAAATTCCTGAAAATTCAGGGAATTCCTTGGGTTCCCCCAGGTCACCAGAACTAGTGTCCCCATTGGAAGATTTTCCCGCTATTACGTTTCTGGGGACAACTCAAAATTTGTCATTTTATTTTACTTTCACTGATGGTACACAATAGGGTTCTTCAAGCCAAACCCAAACACTTTAGCAGCCTGGGACACCTTTGGGTGCCCCAAGGAGAGTAGTAATGCGGTGTGCATAGCGTGCCACAGCAAAATGTGGGTGTGGCCAACCTTCTGGCATCATCACCCTGCCCCCAAAGTGATGCAGAACCTGCCCCTAGACAGCTGCCCGCAGCTCCTGGAAAACACAGCAACAGATTTGTGTGTGACTATCTTGGTTACTTGGGGAGCCACAGCCTGGTCTGAAAATTGTGTCCAGGTTTCAGTCTGCCAGAAACCCGGACACATGATTTGAAACCTGGACTGTCCGGGTGAATTCACCCGGACAGGTGGCAAACCCTAATACACAGGGCAAATAGAGAGGGTGAGTCTCCTTAACGGGGGGCACAGACAGCAATAAAAACTGACAGGGGTTCTAATCTTTCTCCACTCTATCCAAAACTAAAAGAAAAAGTTTTGCCTTTAGTTATACTTTAAAACATTTGCGTTAAAGCAGGAAAAGGTTTGAATTGGTCCCTTGGGCATACAGTACATTACACTAGATCTACTATTAATGTAGTCACGTATACCAAGCACATGATCCCCACTAAAACTAGATGCCGTTTGGAAATGAACTACGGAGAGTATTGCTGTTTAAATATGTGCCTAGCCTTAAATTAATCGAGAAACAAATTCTTGTTTACTATCTCATAAATCAATTTTTGTGTTAACATCAGAGATAGCTAAAAAGTACTATGTTTGTCAGTGAACATCTTTGCTGCAAAGCCTGCACAAAGAAAAAAACAAAAAAAACAAAACATAAACCCAGTAAACAATAATGTTAGTAATGTGCAATGCAATAAAGCACATTTTAATGTGCCTTTAATATTTATTATTCTTTCAGCATAATTAACAGTTTGGATCACATTGCTGCTTTATATTTAACAGTCTAATTTTGTATTAGTTACCAAGCACGACATAACAAGTAATGCAATGTCATCATCATGCACTGCTATTGCCACAGCTGATATGCAAATTAATGCATTCAAAGAATCCGTGGTGCTGTTACAGCACAATCTCAATGGTCTGGAACTCTCCTGACCAATCGGAATGCAGAGTTCTTCAAGCTTGATAGTCAATTAAGGCTGTGTGTTTGTCAAAGAAGTTGCAGAGACCATAATCTTAACAATTCACTACACTTTCATAAACTGTACTTTTCTACATGCCTTGCCAGTTTCTGCTGGGATCACTACATAAAGTGCTATACGTTGAGTACTATTATGTCAACTCCATAATACCCATGATGCTTTTTATATAGC
Organism: Rana muscosa; assembly: GCA_029206835.1. NCBI lineage: Eukaryota > Metazoa > Chordata > Amphibia > Anura > Ranidae > Rana > Rana muscosa. The sequence continues at coordinate 3,104,873 of JARGYO010005626.1, forward strand.
ATGCTTGAGGGAGTAGTAATATAGAAAAACACCTTTCTCAACAAACCTTTCTAACCTACATGTTCTCTTCTCATACTACCCTGTTCCTGTACGTGTCCAATCATTTTGTATTAAAGGGGTTGTAAACTCTCGTATTTTTTCACCTTAAAGCGGTTGTATAGCCTTTTTTTTTTACTTTTACGTACAGGAAAGCCTATAATAAGGCTTACCTGTAGGTAAAAAGAATATCTTCTAAACCTGTAGGGTTTAAGAGATATTCCCTTTGCATGCAGCCGCTGACGTCAGCGGCGCATGCGCTCTGAATGCCTGGCTGAAGATCCGGCAGACGCTGCTGGACCTTGCCGGAAAGAAGACTCCCGCGCGCATGCGAGGGAGTGACAACATCCCGGCTCCGGCCATTCACAGCGCCGGAGCCGCGATTCCCGGAAGACACGCCGAGGGAAAATGTCAGCTCCCTCAGCGTGGACCGGGATCACCTGCCGACGCCTCGTTCTAAGGTAAGTATTTCACAATGAGCTATGCGGTGCATACTAGCTCATTATGCCTTTTGCCTTACAGGTTTAACAAAAAAAAAAAATTTGCGGGTATACAACCGCTTTAATGCATCCTATGCATTAAGGTGAAAAAACACCGTGCAGTGACTGGCCCCCTAGCCCCCCGTTTACTTACCTGAGCTCCAAATTTCCCTCAGCGGGGATGCACCGTCCCTCTCTCCACGGGGTCCCGGCTCTTGATTGGATAGATTGATAACAGGAGCAGCCATTGGCTCCCGTTGCTGTCAATTAAATCCAATGACGCGGGGGCGTGGCCGGGTCATACATTCGGCAGCTAACCTCCCGAGACAGCGTTTCTCCTAGGGGGTTATCTGATGCGGGGAGGAGCCGCGAGAGCCGACGAAGGACCCCAGAAGACGGTGTTCGGGGCCACTCTGTGCAAAATGAGCTGCACAGAGCTGACATGTTTGTCATTTAAAAAAAAATTAAAAATTATCCTTTACAATCACTTTAACCACTTGTCCACCACCCACCGTCAAATGACGGCGGGCGGAAGATTCTCTTGTTCTGACAGGACGTCATATGACGTTGCGCCTTTAAGAGCCACTAGGGGGCGCGCCCGCCGCGTCATTGGGGACCCGATGCGCGTGCCCGGCGGCCGTGATGGCCGCCGGGCACCCGCGATTGCCCAGTAACCGAGAAGGACCGTGGATCTGTGTGTGTAAACACACAGATCCACGTCCTGTCAGGGAGAGGAGACCGATGGTGTGTCCCTTGTACATAGGGACAACCATCGGTCTCCTCCCCCAGTCAGTCCCCTCCCCCCACAGTAAGAATCACTTCCAGGGAATACATTTAACCCCTTCCTCGCCCCCTAGTGTTAACCCCTTCCCTGCCAGTCATGTTTATACAGTAATCAATGCATTTTTATAGCAGGGATCGCTGTATAAATGTGAATTGTCCCAAAAATGTGTCAAAAGTGTCCGATGTGTCCGCCGCAATATCGCAGTCACAATAAAAATCCTTGATCGCCGCCATTACTAGTAAATAAAAAATAAAAATGCTTTAAATCTATCCCCTATTTCCTGACATGCTCCATGGCAGCATACGTGTGGGTTGGCCCCGCCTCCATAACTACCCAATAGGACCCCCTCCCTATAAATTTTGGCTCTGGGCTCTCAGCCGTGTTCCTTTTTTGTCCTCCTCCGAAGGACTATATGTTTTAGTTCTCCTACCTGAAGACGATTGTTCCTACGATCAAGATCGGCAAACGATATGGTGTCTCATCCCTCCGATAAGCCTTGACTGTGAAGCAGGGTATGGAGTGTATGGCAGAGTAGCGCTGAAGAGCTGGATGATATCTTCCATTGGAGAGATGAGCGCGCACAGGCCTGATTACCTAGCAGTGTGCAGGTGGCCATTATCTGCTGAAAGCCCGGTGTGTGTATGGATGCGGTGTCCCTTGCCGAATCGATCGTAGATGGTGGTGGTAAGCCTGTATCGCCTTCATGGCAGCAGTGTTTATGTGTGTCGTTTTTGTCTATGCATATGCCTTTGTTTTTTCTCCCTGTGTCATTACATGCCTGTTAGCGGCTAGTTCCCTGTGCGTTCCAGCCGCTGCTCCCTCTTCCTGGTTAATCCGCGGTTTGCGCATGCGCGCGAGAATCGCGGGCCTGGCGCAGCCGTGACGTCACGCGGCGCCAAATTTAAAGCCTAGGGAAGCCTGCAAAACGCTGGGAATGATCGTGGGCATAGCGGCGACTTCCCTGAGCACCTGCAGAAGCCTACCCAGGTAAGTGCTTATTCAGAAGGGTCTGAATTCTTCACTTGAGTAGAATATATGTTGGAGAAACTACAAAGAGATTATTATTACAGGCACTCTGCTGAGGTAAGGCAGACGCTACTTTTCCTTCCTTACCTATGTACTTTATGGAGAACTTTCATCTTATACCTTAATCAATTTTCTGTCATTCATTATTTTTTTGTCATTTATTATTTATTTTTTGTTTATTTTTGTTCACCAGGTCCCTCATTCTGCCTTGTTTGTTTTTTGTCTCTCGTAAGCCCTGACTTTACTGCTTCCAGACAGTGGGTCTAAGCTATGTCCAGCCACTGACACAGTTTTCAGAGAGATTTTTTCTCACAGAGATTTTTTTTCTCACTGTTTTTCAAAGGAACCCAACAACAATGCATCCCAAAGAGTCCAATTGCGTTGCCGGGAAATAAGTGATTGCACACCGTGCATTCCCCCGTGCTTCACTCCCTTTAAGTCAACATCTTTTTGGTCTCTTATGTGTCTTCCTGGATCCGGGACAGCATCCATCTGTACCAATACTGTGCACCATGTATCTTTAAGGAACACATGATTTGTAAGTACTTGAAATGTTTTATTGTGACACACATGTCTGCCTTCCTTTTCCTTTCTTTCCTTTCCTTTCTTCCGCTCTTTTTCTTCTCTTCTCTTTTTCGTTTCTCTTATTTTCTATTTCTATTCTTTCTTTTTCTTTTTTCCTCTTTCTCTCTATTTTTCTCTTTTCCTTTTTTTTCCCTTTTTTCTTTTTCTTTTTTTCTTTCCCTTTCTCTTCTTTTCTTTCCTTCCCTTTATTTTCTTTAATAAATATTACTTGATCTTTCTATTATTTACACATATACTTTTTTCCTATAGAAATGTAACAGCAAACTCGCCTCAAACCCCTGAAGAAGGAAGCGTACCTACCATAATCGGAACTACCGGTATATGCCTTTTATGTTTTTCCGTAACATGTAGGGTTGGTCGCATGTATATATACTTTTTGTCTCTGATTTGTATCAGTACATTATGCATTGCGCCTTTTGAGCAGCTGTTTAATCATGTTTTGTATTCCATGATTGTTTTTAGCATTTTCTAATATCATTTTTTCTCATTTTTCATATTAAACATATATTTATACTATTTCCATTGTGTTATCCTGAATTGGCTTCCTGCCCATACAATCCCCTTGGGGCCTCCATTTTTTCTTCCTGAATTCTTCACTTGTTCCTTTTGCTGGAATCTGATTGTTTGCTGTTACCACCTGCAGTGTCTCCCTGAATTGTCATGGACTCTTCACTGCCTCCTGGTGGACAACCCTCTTGCAGTAGTTATGACTGGGATTTTTCCTTTATACTGCCTGCTGAGGGGGGGAATAGAGTGGAGTGTAGGGCTGTATTTGACTTTGTGCCTTTTGTCTCTCTCTCTCTCTCTCTCTCTATACTTTCTTTCCTTTCAGCCCTTCTAGGTCTGAACAACAGAGTAGTTTCCGCAGACGCAGCGGGTCCTCTAAATCACACCACCGGCACTCCTCTTCTGGCTCTAGACACCATGATTCTTCTAGATCCGGACGTCCCAGTAGAGACACTCCTCACCCCCCCTCATCTCACAGCAAGAGGTCAGAGAGACCATGTTGGGAGTGCAGGGCTCCGGTTCCTGCCAGCAAGTCCCTTTGTGACCATTGTTTTACAAAAGCAGCCAATGAGAGAGAAGGTGCAGATAAACACCTGGAAGCATTGGTTATGTGGGTCATAAACGAGTCGCTACAAGAGAAAGATGCTAGAATGCAGCATGATTCTCCTCCAGACCCACTGATTCCCTCGTTAGAACAGGGACAGGTGCATGAGACTCTGGAAATCTCTCAACCCAGCCATTCCTCAGCTCCTCCCTCAGAAAGTGGTTCGGAAGTGAATGATCCTGGGATGGGGTTTGATTATGCCTTAGTTCCTGTTTTAGTGAAAGCAGTTAGAGAAGTTCTGAATTGGGAAGACAATGTGGATGATTCCCTCAGAAGTATCTCTGAAGAAATGGCAAAAAGCTCTCCTATTCAGGATCTGCCTTTTTGGGAGAGGCCTCTATTGATGTTATTCGCCTAGTGGTTTGAGTAATGTTGTCAGCGGTTACCGCACACCGTGCTTTATGGCTCCATCCCTGGTCGGCGGATCCAGCTTTAAAGCAAGCTTGGTGCCGCATTCCCTTTGAGGGCTCCTCTCTCTTTGGCAATAAACTCGATAATGCTATTTCCCAGGCCACGGGTGGTAAGTCGGGGTTCCTCCCTCAAGACAGGCGTTTGTAAAACCAGAAACGCACCTTTTCGAGGGCACAGAATACAGATCGTGCAAGGGAAGCACGCAGCTACAGACCTGGTCGTGAATTTTCAAGGACCTGGAAATCCAGACAGTCCTCTTTCAGGAAACCAACTAAAAGTACTCTGTCTGGTAGTCGGGAGTCTACGAAGTCTTTTTGAAATTGGGCCCGTTTAAACATGTCAGGTGGGGGCACGTCTCCTCCACCCCCGGCATGTTTGGGCGGCCTCAATTCAAGATTTTTGGACCATCAAGACAGTCTCTTCAGGCCACACGTGGGTCTTCAACAGCACCCCCAGGCTCAGATACATACCCACAAGTCTTCCAAGTGCAGAAGAAAAGAAACAAGTCTTACTAAGTTACGTAAGCTCTTTATTAACTCAAGGCGCAGCCATTACTGTTCCAGAGGGCGAACGAGGAGAAGGCATGTACTCCCCGTTGTTTATGGTACAGAAAAAGAACGGTACCTGGAGACCAGTAATAGACCTAACGCATCTCAACCGATTTATTCGGAAAGAAAGATTCAAAATGGAGTCACTATTGACAATCCAGCAGTCAGTCCATCCAGGAGATTGGTTAGTATCAATAGATCTGAAGGACGCATATTTTCACGTCCCAGTGGCTGCAGACTATCAAAAGTACCTCCGCTTTGCTGTAGTCAACACTTATAGTTCACCTGCCTACCTTTTGGTCTCACGACATCACCTTAGGTGTTCTCGAAGGTTTTGTTAGCCATTGTGGCTCTGCTCCGAGTGAAAGTATTATGTTTATAAATGATATTGGGTCTGAGATCAAAAGTAACATTTCTGTCTTTGCAGATGACACCAAGCTATACAGTGGAATAACGTCCTTACAGGATGTCGCCAATTTACAAGCCGACCTCAATGCTCTGTCTAATTGGGCGACTATGTGGCAGATGAGGTTTAATGTTGATAAATGTAAAGTTATGCACTTGGGGGCTAAGAATATGAATGCATCATACATACTAAGGGGAGTACAACTGGGGGGATCCGTAGTGGAGAAAGATCTGGGGGTTTTGGTAGATCATAAGCTCAATAATGGCATGCAATGCCAAGCTGCGGTTTCCAAAGCGAGCAAAGTCCTTTCTTGTATTAAGAGAGGTATGATCTCCAGAGAGAGAGATATCATTTTGCCCCTGTTCAAATCATTAGTAAGACCTCATCTGGAATATGCAGTTCAGTTTTGGGCCCCAGTTCTCAAAAAGGATATTGGGGAACTGGAGAAAGTGCAGAGAAGGGCAACCAAACTGATAAGAGGCATGGAGGAGCTCAGCTATGAGGAAAGATTAGAGGAACTGAATTTATTCACTCTTGAGAAGAGGAGATTAAGGGGGGATATGATCAACATGTACAAATAAATAAGGGGTCCATATAGTGAACTTGGTGTTAAGTTATTCACTTTACGGTCAACACAAAGGACAAGGGGGCACTCTTTGCGTCTAGAGGAAAAGAGATTTCACCTCCAAATATGGAAAGGTTTCTTCACAGTAAGAGCTGTGAAAATGTGGAATAGACTCCCTGCAGAGGTGGTTCTGGCCAGCTCAGTAGATTGCTTTAAGAAGGGCCTGGATTCTTTCTTAAATGTACATAATATAACTGGGTACTGACATTTATAGGTAAAGTTGATCCGGGGAATATCCGATTGCCTCTTGGGGGATCAGGAAGGAATTTTTTCCCCTGCTGTAGCAAATTGGATCATGCTCTGCTTGGGTTTTTCGCCTTCCTCTGGATCAACTGTGGGTATAGAATTGGGTATATGGGATTGTACGATATTTTTTTTTTTTTTTTCATGGTTGGACTGGATGGACTTGTGTCTTTTTTCAACCTGACTAACTATGTAACTATGTAACTATGAAAGGAGTTCGTCTTCATCACTACCTAGACGACCTCTTACATCTAGCTCAAGACAGATGTCAACTCTTGGAACACAAGAATCTAGTAATCGCCACTCTCCAAGAATTCGGGAGGCTCCTGAATTTGGAGAAGAGTCATCTCATTCCAACACAGTCCCTTGTGTTTCTAGGTGCCCTCTTCAACACAATAGACAGCACCATTTCATTGCCCGAAGAAAAGATTGCAGCAATCCGGGACAGGATCCGCGCAACACTTGCTTCCTCTCACCTGTCTGCTCTTCAATGCCTGAAGGTAATTGGCACCATGACAGCCACCATCCCTATGGTGAGGTGGGCTCAGTGGCACACTCGCCCATTCCAGAAGGGGTTCCTCCAGCAATGGGACTCCCCCAGCAAGAGTCAACGCATCAGGCTCACTTCATCCATGAGAGAATCTCTTCTTTGGTGGCTTCAGGGGAAGAATCTCTGCAACTGTCACACAATCCGTCCCATCACTTGGATTACTGTAACTTCGAATGCCAGCAATCAGGCGTGGGGCGCTCATTGCCTGTCGGAAATAGCCCAGGGCAGGTGAAACACACCATCCCAAGGAATTGTGTCCAACATAATGGAGTTGCGGGCTGCCTTCCAGGCGCTCATGTCCTTCCGTCATCTGTTGACATACTCTTATGTGATGCTCAGGATGGACAACACAACCGCAGTTGCTTACATAAGGAAGCAGGGTGGTACCCGCAGCTGGTCCTTACTCCGGGAAGTACAGTAGGTGCCGCTGACATTGTATATTCATCGCGATTCTGGGGTCCAGAATGTACAAGCGGACTTTCTTTCACAAACTCAAATGGACAACAACGAATGGTCTCTACACATAGAGGTATTCAATTGGCTTCTAACTCTGGGAGTGTCTCCTGAAGTGGATCTGTTTGCGTCCCCATGCAACCACAAGTTGATCAAGTATTAGTCGAGGTCTTGGGATCCCCAAGCCTACGGGATAGATGCTCTCACAGACCGGTGGAAATTCAGCCAGGCCTATGCCTTTCCTCCAGTACCTGTGATACTGCAATTCCTTCACAGACTCAGAGTGGAGAGAGTAGAAATCATAGTAGTAATTCTGTTTTGGCCCAACAGGCCATGGTTCTCCCTCTTGACTTCACTCAGTTATCGGGACTCAATCCCTCTACCCCTCAGACCGGATCTCCTATCTCAGGGCACAACGTTGCACCCATGCCCAGCTCATCTGCACCTCAGGGTATGGTTCTTGAGAGGGGAAGGCTGGAAGCCTTAGGATGTCCAGAAGAAGCCATGTCGACTCTCCTGAACGCTAGAAGAAATAGCACCACCAGAGTTTATGAGCGTATCTGGTCAAAATTTACAGATCATATGTCTTCCAGGGCTAATTCCTGTAATTCTCCAGAAGTCCAGGATGTACTTAGTTTCTTACAAACAGGTTTGGACTTGCCTTTAGCAGTAAGCTCTCTTCGAGTGCAAATCTCAGCCATCTCAGCGTTTACAGGAATCTCTTGGGCCAATCATCCCCTGATTCGCCAGTTCTTTAAAGGTGCTGTCAGGCTTAGACCACAGAGAAAACCGAGGTTCCCCAAATGGGACCTGCCTCTTGTACTGGACTATTTTACCACACTCAGCACAGATCCTGAAAAACCTCTTTCGGCAAAAGATCTTACTCTCAAGACTGTCTTCCTAGTAGCAGTCACCTCAGCTAAAAGAGTGTCTGATATCAGTAACTTGGGTTCAAAAGAGCCTTTCCTGACCTTTTTCCCAGATAGAGCAGTATTAATTCCCATGCTGGCTTCAAACCCTAAAGTTACATCTATCTTTCATGAGAATCAGGAAATTGTTCTGCCCACTTTTGAAACTTCTGAAGGTCAAGACGTTCATCCTCTTGATGTGGGCCGCACATTAAGTCAATACCTGGAAATGACAGAGTCTTTCAGACAAAAATACTTTCTTTTCATTCTTCTTCATGGAAAGAACAGAAGAAAACTGGCCTCAATCAGATCTATTGCTGCATGGATAGTTCAGACCATCCAAAGGGCTTACAAAGCAAAAGGTTTGGCTCCTCCAGAGGCAGTAACTGCGCACTCAACCTGGAGCATCTCAACTTCTTGGGCAGCCTCTCGTCATGTCGCACCTGACGTTATATGCAGAGCGGCCTCTTGGTCGTCTATTAATACTTTTGTTTCCCACTATTGTGTCGAACCAGCTGCCTTATCATCACTGAATTTTGGTTTACAAGTTCTGTCGGTTGACAGTGTTAAATAAATGTATTTCTTGCCTCAGCATTTTGCCCGCCCGGGTGTGTTTGGCGAGTTATTTCCCACACGTATGCTGCCATGGAGCATGTCAGGAAAACGGAAAATTTATTATCAAATACTTACCGTAATTTTCCTTACCTCATAGGCTCCATGGCAGCAGGAGTCCCTACCAATGCTTGGAGTAGGCTAGTTACGGAACACGGCTGAGAGCCCAGAGCCAAAATTTATAAGGAGGGGGTCCTATTGGGTAGGTATGGAGGCGGGGCCAACCCACACGTATGCTGCCATGGAGCCTATCAGGAAAGGAAAATTACGGTAAGTATTTGATAATACATTTTCCGTTTTTGTATCTGCTATAACTTTTGCGCAAACCAATCAATATACGCTTATTTTTTTACCAAAAATATGTAGAAGAATACGTATCAGCCTAAACTGAGGAAAATTTAATTTTTATTTTTTTTAATTGATGTTTATTATAGCAAAAAGTCAAAAATATTGTGTTTTTTTTCAAACTTGACGCTTTTCTTTTGTTTATAGCGCAAAAAATAAAAACGGCAGAGGTGATCAAATACCACCAAAAGAAAGCTCTATTTGTGGGAAAAAAAGGACGCAAATTTTGTTAGGGTACAGCGTCGCACGACCGAGCAATTGTCATTCAAAGTGTGACAGTGCTGAAAGCTGAAAAATGGCCTGGGAAGGAAGGGGGTGAAAGTGCCCAGTAGGCAGGTGGTTAAGGGTAAATAGTGAAAAAGTAAAACATGAATATAATACGAATCAACATGCACAAAATCACAGCGTTTGAAACTGTAGCTTTTTTTTTTTTTTTTTTTACGGATCTAAACACGAGTGCATTGTTGTCTATGAAGAAAAACACACAGCTGCATAAAGATCTGTAATGCAGCTGTGTGTTTTTCTTCATAGACAACAATGCACTCGTGCTCAGAGCCGTAAAAAAAAAATAAGATTTTACGTGAGAGCAGTAATTTATATAGTATAGGGAGAAATAAGGTCAGATAGGAGGAATCATTTATAAAATGTTATTACTATTATCCATAGCATCTGATCAGCTGTTATTTGTGTTCTAACTCACACTTTATAAGTATGTAGACTTTGCTTGGTTGCTGTACACAGCATACACAACATCTCTATATCTGCCCATACTTCCAAAAAAGATTTTTACTAGCAAAAACTGATAAAAGTATGGAAAAAAAAGATCATGGCAAGGGGTGGGGGTTACAATAGTGCAAAGTATTATTTAGAAAATGTGGTCCGCTTTAAAGCATTTGTTACCCCAAAACTTAATATTCCTGATATGTAGCTGCTGTACACCATGTACTTGTATGAGGAAGTGTCCCGTTCTCTTTGTATTGCTTCCATTGTATGAAATTCCTGGTGTTCCTGCCAGTCCCTCTGCTTTCCTATTAAAAACTGACCACGCTAAACAGGAGAGCACACTGTGGTCAGTTCTCTAGCTATGCTGGGAACTCAGCCTTCTATCCTCCAATTATCAGACTGGTCCTGACACGCCCCTGATACACAGCTATTCACTGGCAAGATCAGTGTGCTGCTAATTTTCCTCCCCCCAGCTCTTATGCAGCTGAGAACAGAGGGAATGTGATCACTTATAAAAAAAGGGGAAAAGGCTATTTATAATGTATTTTTATATCTATACACAAATGTTTTGTCTTTCATATCTATTTTAAACTGAATTGGTTGTTTTACAAGGTGACTGATTACAATCACTTTAAGGGTGTTTATCCGTATTCGGACCAGCCGTCGCAGTCCCCTGCGTGAGCCGTCGTAGCTGTACATCAGCTTTTTAAGACGCTCTAGCAGGTGTGTGTGCCCGGTGGGCGTGATGACCGCCAGGCACCCGCGATCGCTCGTGACAGTGCGAGAACCAGGATCTGTGTGTGTAAACACACAAATCCCGGTTCTCTCAGGGTAGAGGAGACAGATCGTGTGCTCCTACTAAGTAGGAACACTGATTGGTCTCCTCCACTAGTCAGTCCCATCCCCTCCACACTTAGAACACACATAGGGAACACATTTAACCCCTTGATCACCCCCTAGTGTTAACCCCTTCCCTGCCAGTGACATTTATACAGTAACCAGTGGCTATTTTTAGCTCTGATTTCTGTATAAATGTCAGTGGTCCCAAAAAAGTGTCAAAAGTGTCCGATCTGTCGGCCGCAATGTCGCAGTTGCAATAAAAATCGCTAATCACCGCCATTACTAGTAAAAAAAAATTGTAAATAATAAAAATGCCATAAATCTATCCCCTATTTTGTAGACGCTATAACTTTTGCTCAAACCAAGCAATATATACGCTTATTGCGATTTTTTTTACCAAACATATGTAGAAGAATACATAGCGGCCTAAACCAAGGAAAAAAAATTGGGATATTTATAATAGCAAAAAGTACAAAATATTGTCGGATTTTCCATCGGGTTAAACTGGATTTTTTTGACGGAATTCCGTTCAAGCTGTCTTGCATACACACTGTCCCACCAAATTCTGACCGTCAAGAACGCGGTAATGTACAACACTACGACGAGCTGAGAAAAATTAAGTTCAATGCTTCTGAGCAGGCGTCTACTTGATTCTGAGCATGCGTGTTTTTTTTCTCTGTCAAAGTTCCATACAGACGAAAAGTCTGATGGGGCACACATACGGTCGGAATATCCGTCTGACTTTTTTCATCAGAAATTCTGACCGTGTGTACGCGGCATGAGAGTTTTCAACCTGCTGTAATATCTAAGTAAACCCTGGACAACTATTTTTAAGTGAATATTTTTTTTTTGCATGAAAGTATGGTATTAGCATTCCTGACCACTCCCTGCCTCCATTCTCGAACCTAGGCTGCAAGAATCTGGAAGGGATTGTTGGCTCCCAATGATTTTGGAAAGTAATAAGGTGGCGCAGGATGCTGTGTGAGGCCGCGAAGTGGAAAATCGCATCAGAACAAAGCTCAATTCGCTGGGCGCGTGCGTATATTTATTGATAATAATCCAGTGAAAAAGAAAAGTGGGGTTAGAAAATGAAATAAAAGGGATTGAAGTTCTCCTTTAATGCCCAGGGTTGACAGGGTCATAGCATGTGATCTGTTTATTTGGTTAGGTCAAGTGAGGAAGATCGGGAGCTTTTTTATGCATTGCAATAATGAGGAATAACTAAAATGTAACCTGTGCAACCATGTATCAAAGAAAATACTATTATAAACATTTAACTCAATACAACCAGTGACAGCTCGCTAACACTACTACCTGACCTAGTGAGAAATCATAACTCATTAATCAGTGTAGCGCTATCAATACAAATATACAAAAAAAAAAACAATCATATATACAAGTTCAATAAATATATCTGGAGTGAATATAAAGTCCAAAATCTTGGACATTGTGAACATACACTAAAGTCCTTTCTTTGTGCATTCCACGTAACCATACAACAAAATAATTGTTCAGGCTTGGTCCCACACTTGTACGACAACTTTGGAAGCACATGTCCCATGACTTGTGTAAATCAATGGTTTTCTAATGAGAGCTGCCTTTGAAAAAAGTTCCTGCACCACTTTGGTCCGACTTTGGTCCTACTTCAGCCAATTGACTATCATTGAAGTTGGATCAAAGTAGGATCCTTGTCCTAACCATCCGGTGGTCAGATAAGCATGATATATCCACTCATGATTAGTGATGAGCCGAACACCCCCGGGTTCGGTTCGCACCAGAACCCGCGAACGGACCGAAAGTTCGTACGAACAATAGAACCCTATTAAATACAATGGATGCGAACGTTCGAATTCTAAAGTGCTAATTATAACAACTATTATGCATGTTATTGTCCTAAAAAGGGTTTGGGAACCCGGGTTCTGCACCAGGGGACATGTATCAATGCAAAAAGAAGTTTTAAAAACGGTCGTTTTTCGGGAGCAGTCATTTTAATGATGCATAAAGTGAAAAAAAAAAGTCAAATATTCCTTTAAATATCGTACCTGGGGGGTGTCTAAAGTATGCCTGTGAAGTGCCACGTGTTTCCCGTGTTTAGAACTGTCCCTGCACAAAATGACACTTCTAAAGGAAAAAAAAGCCATTTAAAACTGCTTGCGGCTTTAATGTAATGTCTGGTCCCGGTAATATGGATGAAATTCTTTAAGAAAAATGGCATAGCTACCCCATGACCCCCCCCCCCTACCCCAGCCCATTACCAGCCCCTTTGGGTCTTGTATGGATATTAAGGGGAACCCCGCACATAAAATAAAAAAGGCCCTATATACTCTGAACAGCCGTATACAGGCGGTGCATACAAGACAGGGACTGTAGGTTTGTTCTTATGTAGAATCTGTTTGTAATTTTGAACAGGTACATTGTTGAAGTGTAGCTCCAGCTCAAAAATCTATTTTTAAACTTTTTGGAAAACATAGGTAAGGGTTATCACCCCTGTAACATTTGTTTTGCTGTCTGTGCCCCTGTTCAGAACATTTCACCTCACTTTCCGTCCCAATGACAACTGTTTTTGAAATGTGGTGTTTTTCTTGAAACAAGGATTGCTGATAAAGCATCAGTACAGAGGAGACACCTTTCTCCCATATTTATTCTTACAGGAGAGAATTTTCCTTCCTAGTGGTAGATTTCCTCTCACTTCCTGTTGTCTTCTTGCGTTTGCAAGTAGGAGTCGTTTGTAAGTTGGATGTTTGAAAGTAGGGACCTGCCGTATATACTCTGCAGAAATAGGCCCCTTAGTTGTTGGTGTTGGCACAACACTGTAAGCACTCACAGTTACTCTTGGTTGGTGCTGGAACGCCCTGCTGTCAACTATTATATCAGGAATTTTAATTACATATAATTGTTGAACAGTGGTAGTAAAAATTGGGCCTTTGATGGTGGTGCTGGTGCCACAACACTGTAAGCCCTGACAGTTACTCTTGGTGGGTGCAGCAATGGGCCCTGCTGTGAATTATTAGATCAAGAATTGTAATTGCATGCCCCTGTTGAACAGGGGCTGAAAAATTGGGCCTTTCGTGGTGGTGGTGGTGGTGGTGGTGTTGCCGCAACACTGTAAGCCCTCAGAGTTACTCTTGGTGGGTGCAGGAATGGGCCCTGCTGTGAATTATTAGATCAAGAATTGTAATTACATGCCCCTTTTGAACAGGGGCTGAAAAATTGGGCCTTTCGTGGTGGTGGTGGTGGTGGCGTTGCCACAACACTGTAAGCCCTCAGAGTTACTCTTGGTGGGTGCAGCAATGGGCCCTGCTGTGAATTATTAGATCAAGAATTGTAATTACATGCCCCTTTTGAACAGGGGCTGAAAAATTGGGCCTTAGGCACTGGTGGCGGCACCCATAAACAAAAATGATCTTCCAAGCTATCATCATCAATCGTATCATTGAGGACTCGGAGGAGGAGGATAGCCAGTCAACATAACAGCACAGGCACTCAGCATCAACATCAGTCTTGAAGGGATGTGACATGTTAAAATCAATTAGTCTGTTATATCAGCATCAGGTGTGTGGTAGCTGGTGGTGATCCAAGACTGGTTCATCTTGATGAAAGTCAGTCGATCAACCGAGTCGGTGGACAGGCGCACCCTGTGATCCGTGACAAATCCTCCAGCAGCACTGAATGTGCGTTCCGAAAGAACGCTGGATGCAGGACAGGCCAGTAGCTCAATTGCATACTGTGCAAGCTCTGGCCAGTGATCCATCCTCAAGACCCAGTAAGCCAGAGGATTTTCGGTGGGGAAGGTGTCCAAGTCTGACCTTGCCCCTAGATATTCCTGCACCATGTTTATCAGACGCTGGCGATGGTTGCTGGAACCGATCATACTTTGGGGCTGCGGACTAAAGAATTGTCTGAACGCATCGGTCAGACGGCCACCTTCCCCACCGCTCCTTCTTTGACTGGCCGAAGCCTCAGCAACTCGTTGTCCAGGACCAGGAGTTTGTAACCTCCCAGTCTCTGGGAACGCGTTGCACAGACCTTTCTGCAAGGCCTCCCGGAGTTGTCTCATCCTCTGCGACGGTAACATAAGGTCCGCAACCTTACCCTTGTACCGTGGATCAAGGAGAGTGGCCAGCCAGTAATGGTCCCTCTCCTTGATCCGAAGATCCTTCCGCAGACTTTGCAGGATCAGGGAGGCCATGCAGCGTAGGTTTGCTGAGGCATTCGCTCCGGAGTCCTCTGGGTCACTAAGGACGACATGATCCGCAGCCACCTCCTCCCAGCCACGTACAAGTCCACTGGTTTCTTGGGACTGTAAATCATCCCTAAAAGACTGCTGCTGATGATGCTGAGTGCCAGCCTCCACCTCCATGCTGACACAATCCTCCTCCTCCTCCTCCTCCTGGAAGTCCTCCTCTTCCTGCCTCTGTTCTGCCTCAAGTGCCCTGTCCATTATTCCACGCAGCGTGTGCTCCAACAGGTGGACAAGAGGTACAGTGTCACTGATGCATGCACTGTCACTGCTCACCATCCTCGTGGCCTCCTCAAATGGTGCCAGGACAGTGCATGCATCCCTGATCATGCCCCACTGGCGTGGAGAAAAAAACCAAGGTCCCCTGTCCTGGTGCCGTAGTCGCACAGGTACTCATTGGTGGCCCTCTGCTGCGTGTGCAGCCGCTGCAGCATGGCCAACGTTGAGTTCCACCTGGTGGGCATGTCATATATAAGGCGGTTCTTGGGCAGGTTCAACTCCTTTTGCAGCTCAGCCAGGCGAGCACTGGCATTATAAGATCTGCGGAAATGCGCACAGACTTTCCTGGCCTGCCTCAGGACATCCTGTAAGCCCGGGTACCTGCCCAAGAACCGCTGCACCACCAGGTTAAGGACGTGAGCCACACAGGGCACATGGGTCAGTTGTCCCTGTCGGAGGGCGGAGAGGAGGTTGGCGCCATTGTCGCAAACCACCATTCCTGGCTTAAGCTGGCGTGGCGTCAACCACCTCTCGGCCTGGCCCTGCAGAGCAGACAGGACCTCTGCCCCAGTGTGGCTTCTGTCCCCCAAACACACCAGCGCAAGCACGGCATGGCATCTTTTTGCCTGCGTACTTGCGTAGCCCCGTGAACGGCTACGGAGCACCGCTGGTTCATAGGACAAACCACAGGAAGAGGCCATGGAGGAAGAAGAAGAGGAGGGGGTGGAGGAGAGAGGTGTGTCACAACCAGTAGTAGCATTTTGGAGGCGTGGCGGTGGAACAACCTCCAACACTACTGCACCTTGTCCTGCATCCTTCCCAGCTGCCAAAAGAGTGACCCAATGGGCCGTGAAAGAAAGGTAACGTCCCTGTCCATGCCTGCTGGACCATGAGTCAGCGGTAATATGCACCTTACCGCTGACCGCCCTGTCCAGCGAGGCCAAGACATTGCCTTCCACATGCCGGTAGAGAGCCGGAATAGCCTTCCGTGAGAAAAAGTGGCGTTTGGGAACCTGCCACTGAGGAACCGCACATTGCACAAACTCACGGAAGGGGGCCGAGTCTACCAACTGAAAAGGCAGCAGTTGAAGCGCTAGCAATTTAGCCAAGCTAGCATTCAACCGCTGGGCATGTGGATGGCTGGGAGTGAACTTCTTTCGACGGTCCAGCAGCTGGGGCAGGGAAATTTGCCTGCTAGAATCGGACGTCGGTGTACTGCTAGCAGAGTGGCCGCAAGTACTTGG
The DNA here is from genome assembly GCA_029206835.1 of Rana muscosa. Taxonomy (NCBI): domain Eukaryota; kingdom Metazoa; phylum Chordata; class Amphibia; order Anura; family Ranidae; genus Rana; species Rana muscosa. The sequence goes on from JARGYO010005626.1 coordinate 3,121,261, forward strand.
CTGTGACACACCTAATTCTACACCTTCATTCCTCTCAGTGCATGTTTCAGAGAGGACTGAAGTTATAGTGGGGTTGGAGATCCCAGCTGATGCGGTGCAAGGAGAGGTCCGCTTTGTTCTTTGGTGTGGGTCTTTGAGGTAGGCTTGCCAACGAGCTGCATGGCAGGTCAACATATGTCTGGTCAGGCATGTGGTACCCAAGCGGCTGATGTTTTGGCCACGCGATATACGCTTGAGACATATGTTGCAAACAGCAGCTGTGCGATCTGATGCACTAGCCTCAAAAAAGGCCCACACCAAGGAACTTTTTGAATGACGGGCAGAGGCAGCGCCCTGCACAGGCGGAGCTCTGCGGTGTGATTCCGTCGGTGTACTGCCCTTACGCTGGCCACCAAAGGGCATCCTGCCTCGTTGGAGATGTGCCTCCTCCTCATCCTCCTCCTCCTCCTCCTCTCTACTATTAGGCACCCACGTGGAGTCAGTGACCTCATCATCCCCTCCCTCCTCATCACTGGAGCCAATCTGGCAGTATGCTGCAGCTGCTGGAACATGACTGCCAGATTGGTGTCCTTCTTGAGCATCCCCTCTGTCTGCTCTCACGCTACTGCCTTCCTGTAGCTGGGTTTCATCATCAGACCCTTCGAAACGCTGGGCATCCTCCTGGAGCATGTACCCAACACTGTGCTCAAACAGTTCGGGGGACTCCTCAGGAGGAGGACATGGTGGGTCTAGGGAAGGAGTGACTGATGATGAGTCTGACATTGATACCAGGGAAGAGGACGCTTTGGCAGCTGCTTTGCCAGTACCCTGAGCCTGGGTGAGAGAGGAGGAGGAGGAGGAGGAGGAGGGCTTGGTCATCCACTCTACCAAGTCTTCGGCATGATGTGGCTCAACATGTCCAGCTGCCGAAAAGAAGGACAAGCGTGTCCCATGGCCATGTGCTGATGACAATGCACCGCGTCCACGACCAGCACTGTTGCCCCCAGACACAGAGCCTGCTTGCCCTCTTTTATTGCCTCCTGACTGTCTGCCTCTCCTTGTTTGCCTTCCAGACATTCTAATAGATGGCCTGCAGGGAGATGGGAAAAAAGCAATAAGGGCTACCTTCAGGTGTCCTTCTCTGTCCCTTTACTTAAGGATTTCTAAATATGGTTGAGGATGATTGCTTTTGCACAGAATAGCACAACGACAATTTCCCTGACTGTCAAAAAAACAAGGATTTCAAAGATGGTTGATGAGGAATGCTTTAGCACACTATAGCACAAGGAGAATTTCCCTCACTGTCCTTCCCTGTCCCTAGAAACAAGGATTCGCACAGTGAAAGAAACTGACACTCTCCCTACCTAGAGTTTTCTGTCCCTAGAAAAAATGTTTTTTTAAAGCACACTATAGCACAAGGAGAATTCCCCTCACTTTCCTTCTTTGTCCCTAGAAACAAGGATTCGCACAGTGAAAGAAACTGACACTCTCCCTACCTAGAGTTTTCTGTCCCTAGAAAAAATGTTTTTTTAAAGCACACTATAGCACAAGGAGAATTCACTCACTGTCCTTCCCTGTCCCTAGAAACAAGGATTCGCACAGTGAAAGAAACTGACACTCTCCCTACCTAGAGTTTTCTGTCCCTAGAAAAAATGTTTTTTTAAAGCACACTATAGCACAAGGAGAATTCCCCTCACTTTCCTTCTTTGTCCCTAGAAACAAGGATTCGCACAGTAAAACACACTGACACTCTCCCTACCTATCCTTCTCTTTCCCTAAACTAAAGGAATCCAGGTTAAGCAAGAAAGAAATAAATGTCACTGTCCCTGCCTATGCTTCTCTTTCCCTGCTCCGGAACACACTACACTAGGCCGCCGTGCTGGCGGCCTTTTATAGTGTGGGGCGTGTACTAAACACCCTCAGCAATAATTGGCCACATGCATCCTGCCTGTGGCCAATCATTGCTCTCCTCGCTGCCGGCGCTGTGATTGGCCAAGCATGCGGGGTCACAGTGCATGCTTGGCCAATCACAGCGCCTGGATGACACTGCGATGGCGTAGTGCATTGTGGGCCGTTCGCGTCACTCGAATTTGGCGCGAACGGCCCAAATCGTTCGATCTTCGTCGAACGATCGAACAGCCGATGTTCGAGTCGAACGTATGTTCGACTCGAACACGAAGCTCATCCCTACTCATGATATATCCACTATAGCACGACTCCACTCTGGTACCAGACAGCTGAATCTCATACATACATCTCATGCATTTTGTTGGTTGGAAACAAATGTTAACCAAGGACTTTTTGTGTTCCTGAAATGCTCGTTTTAATTCTCCAAATGTGAGTACCCTGTATGCTTTTTACTTACGGTAATAAAATCATCTTGATTTAACATACTACACTATGAGGAGCTGCTTCTCTTTTATCCTACATATGAACCTGTGGATTCATTCCATGTTTTGACCCTATGTGATTCAGCTGTCTGGTACCAGAGTGGAGTCGTGCTATAGTGGATCTATCATGCTTATCTTACCACCTATAACCTAGTGGTCCATTTTCTGCGGTAAGAGGCCCGGTGTGTTGGTGTGCGGTGAAGGATTTCATAGTTCACCTCAGCTTGCACTGTGGGTGATGCCATTTCTTGGAACATGGACTCTTTACACTCAATGACAGTGGATTTTTATTTACATAGTTCATGTTTGTATTTCTAGCGCTGCATATCTTTAACCTTTTCATGACTAAGCCCATTTCTGTCATTTGGTGTTTCCAAGTTAAAATGCGTATTTTTTGCAAGAAAATTACTTAGAAACCCTAAAAATTATATATATATTTTTAGCAGAGAATCTAGAGAATATAATGGCGATTGTTGAAATATTTTATGTCACACGGTATTTGTGCAGCAGTGTTTTAAACGCAACTTTTTTGGAAAAATTTACTTTCATGAATTTAAAAAAAAAACTAAAAAGTAAAGTCAGCCCAATTGTTTTGTATAATGTGAAAGATGATGTTACACCGAGTAAATAGATACCAAACATGTCATGCTTTATAATTGCACGCACCCATGGAATGGCGACAAACTACTGTACCTAAAAATCTCCATAGGCGACTCTTTAAAAAAAAAATACGTTTTTTTTTACGGTTACCAGGTTAGAGTTACAGAGGAGGTCTATGGCTAGAATTATTGCTCTCACTCTGACGATCGCGGCGATCCCTCACATGTGTGATTTGAACACCGTTTACATATGCGGGCGCGCCTTCCGTATGCGTTTTCTTTGCTGCGCGAGCTCGCTTTAAACATTTATTTTTTTCTTATTTATTTTATTTATTTTTATAAAAATAAATAAAAAATTTGATCACTTTTATTGCTGTCACAAGGAATGTAAACATCCCTTGTGACAGTAATAAGTGGTTACAGGTACTCTTTATGGAGGGATCGGGGGCTTTGTTTCAGTCTGTCTCTAGGCGCCGGAGGTGGCGCATCATGGATCGGGTCTCCCGGTGGGACGGGAGGCCCGGTAAGAGCGGCGGAGGCGGCGGGAGGGGGGGATGTCCCCTCCCGCTCCTCCGGGATAACAACCGAGCGGCTTTTAGTGCATCGGTTGTTATCCCTGGAAAGCCAATCGCCGGCTCTAAAAAATGATACCGGGATAATGCCTGCGGCTGCAGGCATCATCCCGGTATAACCCCCGAAAGCCAAGGACGCATATCTGCGTCCGCTCGGCGGGAAAGACAAGATCAGTGTACTGTTATTTCTCAACCTCCACCTCTCCAAGCCCTTTTGTGCAGCTAAGAAAGGAGTTCATGTGATCACTTATAAAAAAAAGAAAAACAAAAGAAAAGTATTTATAAATATATCTATATATCTATAAATATACAGTGGAACCTTGGATTACGAGCATAATCCGTTCCAGGAGAATGCTTGTAATCCAAAGTACTCGCATATCAAAGAGAGTTTCCCCATTGAAGTCAATGGAAACGAAAATAATTCTCGTTCCGCATTGACTTCAATGGCATGCATAACCCCATGTGGTCAGAGGTGGGGGGCGCCGGAGAGCCTCAGAATCACTCGGAAAGGCCCGAGGACACCTCGGCTGAACTTGGAAAACCTCGGGAACGGAGTATTTATGAGATTTTCCGAGCATTTCCGAACGGCGCTGTTCAGTTCTGCTCTGCTCGGCTCCGGTGCCCCCCCACCTCAGGCCAAATGCAGTATTGCACACCGCTTTGGCTTGAATCCTGCTCGTTTTGCGAAACAACACTGGCAAACTGAGTCAGGATTTTTAAAAATACAGTGCTCTTATTGCGAAACGCTTGTTAACCGCGTTACTCGCAATCCGAGGTTCCACTGTATAGAGATAGATAGAGATATATATATATATATATATATATATATATATATATCTCTCTCTATCTCTATCTATCTATACACACACACACACACACACACACACACACACACACACACAGTATATACAAATGTTTTGCCTTTCATTTCTATTTTAAACTGAATGGTTTGTTTTACAAAGTAGAGGTTCACATATATTTTAAGTCTTTAACCACTTGCCGCCCGCCCTATAGCGGATTGACGGCGGCAAAGTGGTGCGCGCATCACGGCGATCGTTGTTGCAGGGTGTCAGTCTGACATCCCGCAACACCGATCTAGGTAAAGAGTCTCTGACGGAGACTCTTTACCACGTGATCAGCCGTGTCCAATCATGGCTGATCACGATGTAAACAGGAAAAGCCAGTCATCGACTTTTCCTCACTCGCGTCTGTCAGACGCGAGTAGAGGAGAGCCGATCGGCTGCTCCTCTGACAGGGGGGGTTTGTGCTGATCGATTATCAGCACAGCCCCCTCGAAGATGCCCACACTGGACCACCAGGGATGCCACTGGACCACCAGGGATACCACCAGGGATGCCCACCACCAGGCATGCCTCCCTAGACCACCAGGGATGCCATTCTGTGCCCCTAATGGATGCCAATCAGTGCCCACAATGGGCATCACTGATTGGCAGGCATTATTGTTTGGCACTGATTGGCATCCATTAGTACCACATTACAGTACAGTGCCACCTATCAGTGCCCATCCATGCCACCTATCAGTGCCCATCCGTGCCGCCTATCTGTGCCCATCCGTGCCGCCTATCTGTGCCCATCCGTGCCGCCTATCTGTGCCCATCCGTGCCGCCTATCTGTGCCCATCCGTGCCGCCTATCTGTGCCCATCCGTGCCGCCTATCTGTGCCCATTTGTGCCGCCTATCGGTGCCCATCCGTGCCGCCTACCGGTGCCCATCCATGCAAATGAAAATTGGTCTGTATAAGTGCCCAGTATAAGTGCCCAGTATGGAAGTGGTTAAATTTGTTCAGGGTTGGCACAAACATTCAGGTAACTAGCTTGCTCTTATAGAGACAAAATATTCAGGCTTGAAGAAGAAAAGTGGGGCAGTGACCAGTGACCACCAGCCAGGCTTCACCTTTAAATCATTGGGTATAGGAAACAAGTAATCTGATGCTAATGTAGCTGCTCTACTTTTTCACAGGTTTCTGAGCTTTGTATTTTATACACAAGTTGTTAAATTAGCATATTGTCTGGATGTTGCTGGTCTATAATACAGTTTATTGTAGTCATGTGCAGTGGATACTATGGGTTTTGAACACATACATTTGTATTACGCTACCTTACAAATGACGCTACACATATACACTATAATTTGACCTATTGACAAATCATGTGACAGTTTGCTCTAGCTCGTGGGAATGCAGGAGGTAAGATCAATACTCTCACGTTTTCTAGGTCACTACACAAGTATGGCCACTAACGTTTGGCTGTCCAACAGGGACTCATTAGCAGTTTAATGTGAGAAACTGATCAGTAGAAAAATGAACTTTTAGCATGTAATTCCCAATTAGAAGCAGCAGAACACTGCTATGCATGTGACAGTGCTTAGACATCCTCTGTTCCTCTAGCCAGTTTGATATGATCATAGGCATACCCAATCCACTCCTGCTTCTCATTACTGAATTACATTGATAGTGTAATCAGGGGCAGGTTCTAGGAAGAGCTACCTGGTTATAGCTTGCAAAGGCAAAACGTAGCTGCAGAATCCTTACTGTTAATGCTATGCCTTTTACAACTGACTTATCTCGTATTCTCTGAAGGATAAAGTTGCCTGAGCAGTATACTATAAGGCAGTGATGACAAACCTTTTTGTGCCCAAGTACCCAAACTGCCACAGGTGTACAGAGCGACGTGCCTGAGGTCATATGACTGCATCCAGAGGAGGGGGGCAGAACTCCGCTCATCCCACTATATGTCCGATCCCCGGGAGGAGATTACACACGGTCCACTACAGTAATGGCCCCTCTGGGAGTCCCCGCCCTCCCCGGCAGGTGCAGCGCCACCTCCCCTCTCATCTCTGCACCTTACTCTGAGCCCCCAGTAATCCCCAATTCTCCAGGGGCAGCAGTGACACCCAGCACTGCTCAGACCATAATGACCCATCCAGCATCAGATTATAGAACTGAAGTCACTTACATGGTAAACATCCATACACCATAGAACCGTTACCAGTGCACACTTAACACCGAGCACATCACTGCCCCTTCCTCCTAGCCCGCAGCTTATATAGAGCTGATGATGGCCGTCATCTGAGTGCAGTGATTGGGATCAGCTGTAGCGAAGCTCCCAGCCAGAGGATCTCCTTCTACCTGTGATCACCAGACTGCACACTCCGGGGTTTTCAATCCACTCGCATCTGTCTCCGTGCACCAATCACAGGCAGCCCAGCTAGAGGTTATGTGACCCAGGTAGCGATTCAGCGACTTAGCTCGCGTGCCCACAGAGAGGGCTCTGCGTGCCAGCTGTGGCACGTGTGCCACAGGTTCGCTATCGCTCCTATAAGGCATTTATGGAGGGTAACCTAGGATAAAAGTTTAATAGGAAACTACAGCACAGAATTTGCGTTCTGATTTTTTTTTCTCTGACTTTTTTGGAAAAGTCTGATCAATACTTGGTTAGTCCAGTCACAGGTTTAGGACCTTTGTTGATGAGCTTTTGCTTGCATCTGAACTTGCTTCTTCCTCCATACAAGTCAATGGAAATGCAAAAACATTTTAAAGCATGATGATGCAGTTTAGGTCAAATGCAGGTCAGAAGGGGGTCAACTGCCGGCCACAACACATAATTTAAAGGCCGAGAGGTGTAGAAGTAAGAGTAGTCACATGGCTCTCTATTGTTTAGCAAACACATGTTCTTTCTCTGCAAGCACTTGTTGATCTGTGAACTGAACAGTCCAACTGTAGCCCTGTAAAGAAGACACTACACCTTCAGTAGATTCTGCTTTTGAATTTATTGTTGTAATCACATAACATGGTTTCTTAGAAAAATATATAACTATGGACAGTGGTGTATTTAGGTTTTGTGCTGCCCTAGGCCTGACTAAACTTGTGTAACCCCTAATTTAAATATGAGCCACCCCTTCCTGTCAAGGTCACACCCCTTCCTGTTTAAGACCTGCCCTGAAATTTTCCAGTGGGGACACTAGTTCTGAGGGCCTTGGGGAGGGGGGTATTCCCTTAATCTGCAGAGATTTCCTCTCACTTCCTGTTTGGCTATGGGGCAGGAAATGAACAGATGACAAAAAAATAAAATTAACAGGGGCTTTAACCATCACATACTCTATCCAAAATGGAAAGAAAAAAAGGGTTGCCTATAGTTCTACTTTAAGCACAAATTTCTGCTAAATTTTTGGAGGACTAAGAGGATATAACCATGCCAGTGGTGCAGCAGAAAACATGTTGCACGGAGATGAAGGTATGTGGTCCAGGCAGTGAGCAACGGAAGGATTGGGGGCAGCAACAAATAAATCCATCTGTTTATTTTTCTCATCAGCAATCAACAGAAATAAAATTAAGATTACTTAATATGTACAACTGACACAAGCAAAGGATTGCAGGAGAGTCCTACTATCTACCTGCCAGGTATAGGTGACCATGTCAGTGTCCCTTGTGTCTGCACCATCCCTATCATACCAGCAGCAGTGCGGCCGCTTTATGGGGGCGCCAGACCGATTTGTCTTGCGGCCCAGTCCAGCTCATAAGACTAGCGCTACACTAAAAGTGTAGAGCAAGCCGGCGGGGATTCTTTTCATGCTGCCCCCCTGCAAAGTGCTGCCCTAGGCCTGGGCCTTGTTGGACTAGGCCAAGATACAGCGTTGACTATGGAGTAAAACAGTGCTTTCAGGGATAGATTTTTTGCATAGCCAGCATAGGACGTGGCCTAGGATGGAAAAGCTGCAGGCAGGGAAGCACACAGCCGCTCACACATCATGTTGCCGAGTCTGTGCACCTGAAACCAAACTCCAAGAACAGGATGACAATTAGGCCTCATGCACACATGGCGTTTTTACAGCTGCTTTTAGCAGCATCAGTAGTTTTCTTTTTTGCAACTTAAAAACGTAGATCCATGTTATTCTATGGCCTCATGCACACACAGGCTTTTAGGAGCTGTAAGTGGCATAGTCATTTTTAAGTTGTAAAAAAAAACAGGGCCAGCACGTTCTGAGAACCGGCGTTAGAGCTGTAAAAACGTCTGACACTGATAAAAGCTGCTAAACGCTGGATACAGCCGCGTTAAGCGTCGTCAAGCATTTTTTTTCTTGACATATCAAAATCAATGGTTCTCTATGAGAGCCCATTGATATGAATAGAAATCACACCACAAGTCGGATCATGATGATCCGACTTGCGGTGCGGCTTGTGCGCTGAGGATCTTGAAGGGGAACCCTCACCAAAATGAAAAAAAAAACTGGCGTGGGGTTCCCCCCAAGAACATACCAGACGTCTTCTTCCACTGCCAGTTCCTCTCTCTATTGATGTCTTCCTCTGCTGCCGGTTCGCCTCTCTCTGCTGTCTTCTCCCTCTGCCAGTTCTCCTCTCTCTGCTGTCTTCTCACACCTGTCTTCTCCCTCTGTGCTTCCTCTGATGTTCTCCCGACGCTCTCTCTCACTGAAATGCTGGGTCTGTCATGTGCCACTACTTATATGGGGCGGGTCCACCCGATGACGTCACCTGGAGGCCTCACCCCTTGTGATTTCGCCGCACCCCTGCCCCAAAGCACCAACCCCGCCATGTTGAGGGCATGTGGCCTGGTATGGTCCAGAAGGGGGGGCACTAGCTCATCCCCCCCCTTTCCTGATCTGCTGAGCTGCGTGCTCGGATAAGGGTCTGGTATGAATTTTGGGGGGAGCCCACGCCATTTTTTTTGCCGTGGGGGTTCCCTTTAAAATCCATAGCAGACCAAAGGATCTGGTATGCTCTTGGGGGGGAACCGCACGCCAGTTTTTTTTTCCATTTTGGCAAGGTTTTCCCTTCAAGATCCTCAGCGCACAAGCCGAAAATTCTATTCAAATCTGTCAAGGTCACCTGTGGCCAGGTGACAGATGCACACCATAGGAGGACAGGAGTGCACCGCAAGGTAGTGAACCCTATGGCTGACTTCTGCGGATAGGAAACTGGGTGGTTGTGGAAAGCGGGACCAGAGGAGCACAACTGGGATCCTAAACGGAAGCTAGAGCCAAGATTCCCCAGGGCACGGAGTCTAAGACCCAGCAGGTCTTCTCCAGAGCCTCTAGTGGTGAGGATGTTATGCTGCAGGCTGGGTCCAGGTCGCGGCCCCTGGAGTCTCCTAGCTCACGCCCCGTAGGATAAGGGGAAAAGAGGGGAAGCAGCAGCACAAGATATGAGAGAAACGAATAACAAGCTGAAGGTCAGGGGCCACAAGCAGACAAGGATAACGAAAGAACGAGCCGAAGGTCAAGGGTCACGAGCAGACAGGGAAAGTCGGGGACAAGCCAAATATGTAAGAGAGAGACAGACGTAGCACACGGCAGGCAGGAACCCAAACACACAATGCCTAACAAACACGTTGATCAGCAAAGCAGGCTTGCAGTGCACAGGTTAATATAGTGTTCTGTGATAGGGCCTGGGGTGGAGTCTGGCTGGGAGGAGATTATAAAGGAAGCCAGGTGAAGGAGGTCTGGTCTCTAAGATGAACACATGAGGAGGAAAGGTAAGATGGCAGACAGACATTAATGCATATCCATGACAGTACCCTCTCTCTTACGAGGCCTCCCCCTTCACCGCCTGGGCCCAGGTTTGGAGGGAAACTTCAGATGAAACTCCTTTAACAGACAAGGTGCGAAGACCTCAGATGCAGCGATCCAAGACCTCTCCTCAGGACCAAACCCCTTCCAATGAACGAGGTACTGAAGAACGCCTTTACAAAGTCGGGAGTCCAGAATTTGACTGACCTCGTACTCCTGATTATCCTCAGAGACGGGTGCCACGGTAGGGAGAGGATGAGAGAATTTATTGAGGACTAAAGGCTTCAGAAGCGCAACATGGAAGGAGTTAGTGATTTTAAGGCTCTTAGGAATCTGGAGTTTGAAACAAACTGGATTCAGTTTAGCAGTTACAGTGTATGGACCAATGAATCGTGGAGCAAACTTCAGAGAAGGAACTCGGAGCTTGATGTTCCTGGTGGAGAGCCAGACTTTGTCCCCTGGTTGAAGAGAAGGCGGTTTACGCCTGCGGCGGTCAGCAAAGCCTTTGAATTTTTCAGCAGCTGCCCGGAGGGAATCATGAACGTCACCCCAAACAGAATTGAGAGACTCCTGAACCGAAGCCAAAGCTGGAATATCTGGAGAACAGGTCATGGGAAGAGGAAGTTGAGGGTGTTTTCCATAAACAGTGAAAAAGGGTGTCTTCTGCGAGCTGGTATTCACATGATTGTTATGGGAGAATTCTGCCCACGGAAGTAGAGAGGACCAATCGTCATGATGAGAAGACACAAAGGTGCGAAGAAAGACCTCTAACTCCTGATTAACCCTCTCAGTCTGTCCATTGGATTGAGGGTGGTAGGAAGAGGAAAAATCCAAGACAATATTGAGGGATTTGCAAAAGGCTCTCCAAAAACGAGACGTAAATTGGACTCCCCTGTCAGAAACAATATGAGAAGGAACCCCATGGAGGCGGAAAATCTCTCGAATAAAAATGGGAACCAAGGCAGGAGCAGAAGGAAGACCAGGAAGAGGAACAAAATGTGCCATCTTGGAGAACCGATCGATTACCACCCAAATGACTGTATTATTCTCAGACAGTGGGAGCTCAGTGATAAAATCCATGGCAATATGAGCCCAGGGCTCCTTAGGGATGGGCAAGGGCATGAGGAGACCCGAAGGAGCTTGTGTGGAGGATTTAGACTGAGCACAGACATGACAAGCCTTAACGTAGTCTTTGACATCTGAGCGGAGATTAGGCCACCAGTAGTGACGACTAATGAGTAAGAAGGATCGGAGGAACCCAGAATGACCTGCCACCTTGGAATCATGTCCCCAACGAAGGATCTTAGCTCTTAGCTCAGTGGGGACAAAGGTCTTACCAGGCGGAATCTTTGACTTCAGGGTGGTAGAGTGGGCAGCAATGCACGAGGTTGGAATGATCGGCTCAGGTTCAGGGGCTGACTCCTCGTCAAAAGTGTCAAATGACCTAGAGAGCGCATCAGCCCGACCGTTGCAGGAACCAGGTTTGTAAGTAATCGGGAAATTAAAACGGGCAAAGAAGAGACTCCACCTGGCCTGTCTAGGATTCAGACGTTTAGCATTCTGTAGATACTGTAAATTCTTGTGGTCAGTAAAGATCGTTATGGAGTGAGGGGAACCCTCCAAGAGATGACGCCACTCCTCTAACGCCAATTTAATCGCGAGAAGTTCCCGATCACCGATGGCATAATTCCTCTCTGCCTGAGAATTTTTTTTGGAGAAGAACGCACATGGTTGACGTCTCTTCTCAAAGAATTGAAGAAGCACAGCTCCCACCCCCATTGAGGAAGTGTCCACTTCAATAAAAAATGCATCCCCAGGATTTGGTCTCCTCAAGAGAGGTCCAGAAACAAAGGCCTGTTTCAGGTCATGAAATGCAGAGACAGCTTCGGGAGGCCAGTCTTTGGCATTCGCACCCTTCTTGGTTAAAGCGATAATAGGCGCGGCAATGGAAGAGTAATTCCTTATGAACTGCCTATAATAATTTGTGAAGCCAAGAAAGCGCTGTGTGGCCTTGAGGCTAGCAGGAAGAGGCCAGTTGGTAATAGCCAAGACCTTCGCAGGATCCATACGAAGACCCGAACATGAGACAAAGCACCCCAAAAACAGGACCTCAGAACATTCAAAGGAACATTTCTCCAGCTTGGCATAGAGATTGTTCTCTCTAAGACGCTGAAGTACAGTGCGGACATGGTTTCTGTGGACGAGCAGATTTTCAGAAAAGATCAGAATGTCATCCAGATAGATGACAACAAACTGGTACAGCAGATCTCTGAAGATTTCATTGACGAAGTTTTGAAACACAGCTGGGGCATTACACAAACCAAAAGGCATCACCAGGTATTCGTAATGCCCGTCTCTAGTGTTGAATGCAGTCTTCCATTCGTCACCCTCCCGTATTCGAATGAGATTGTACGCGCCTCTGAGATCCAACTTGGTGAAAATGGAGGCACCCTTCAACCTATCGAATAGTTCAGATATTAAGGGTAAGGGGTATCGATTTTTAATAGTAACCGCGTTTAAACCTCGATAGTCGATACAGGGTCTTAGGGTACCATCCTTTTTGGCAACGAAAAAGAACCCTGCCCCTGCAGGTGATGCGGATTTCCGTATGAAACCTCTCTCCAGATTCTCTGCAACATACTCAGACATGGCCTGGGTCTCTGGGATGGACAGAGGGTAGGTACGACCCCTGGGCAGAGTCGCTCCGGGGACAAGATCAATAGCACAGTCAAAAGACATGTGGGGAGGAAGGACATCAGCTGATTTCTTACAGAACACATCCCGGTAATCGCTGTATGCAGCGGGAAGAACAGAAGAAACAGAAGTGGTAGCAACCGGAAGTCTCTCTTTGGGGGCCACCTTGAGAAGACATGACGAGAAACATGAGGGACCCCAAGCCAGGACCTGCCCAGAGGCCCAGTCCACATGTGGAGAGTGGAGCTGCAGCCAAGGAAGGCCCAATACAACGGGGGTAGAGGCCTTGGGTAGAATGAGAAAGGATATCCACTCCTGGTGGAGAATCCCTACCGACATCCTAATGGGTAGCGTCTGGAAGCGAATAGGGCCCCCTGGGAGAACAGTGCCATCAATTGCCGAGACTACCAATGGGGTAGCGAGAGGTGAAAGGGTAAGCTTCATAGAAGAAGCAGTTCCCCAATCCATACAATTGCCGGCTGCCCCTGAATCCAGATATGCAAGGGTTGATTGAGGAGAAGTGCCTACATGAAGGAACACTGGCAGGAGAAGGCGAGAAGGTGATGTTTCAGGGTCCAATACTCCACCTTCCAAATGTATTAAGCCTGAGCGTTCTCCGGACAGAAGCGAGCAAAAGTCACGAAAATGACCCTTGCCCCCACAATAGAGGCACAAGCCCAGAGTTCTGCACCTAGCATGTTCTTCGGGGGTTAGTCTGGTCCGGCCCAGCTGCATAGGTCCCTCAGCAGGCAGAAGATGCTCCACGGGATGAAGGGAGGGGAGCTCAGACTGGCTAGGACCCAGAGAGTGCTGGCGTCTTTTTTCTAGCGACCTCTCCTGAAAACGAATGTCGATCTGGTTGCACAAAGAAATTACATCGTCCAGACCGACGGGAATGGCTCTTCCCGCTAATTCGTCTTTCACTCGGTCAGAGAGGCCATGTAAAAAGGTAGCGACCAGGGCCTCATTATTCCAGCTGAATTCAGCTGTGTGGATACGGAACTGAAGAGCGTACTGTCCCACTGAACTAGATTCTTGGCGAAGACGTAAGACAGCACTAGCCGCTGAAGAAGCCCGAGCTGGCTCCTTAAAGATGTTCCGAAAGAGCTCCACGAAGTCAGACAGGATGGAAACCACCGAATCATTCCTTTCCCACAGGGGGGCAGCCCAGGCTAAGGCTCCATGTACACAGAAGCTCAAAAACGGCCGTTTTTAAAGCAGCAGAAAAAGCTAGCTTTTATCAGCGTTTTTTTACTAGCTTTTATTAGCGTTTTTCAGTGTAGCTTTTTTTAGCTTTTAAAAAAAAAAAATATATATATATTTTTTTCAATGGACTAAAAAACGCTCGCGGCCAGCGTTTTTGAGCGTTTATGAGCGTTTATGAGCGTTTTTCTGCGTTTTGCGTTTTTTTCTGCCGAAAAAACGGCACTTTGAACGCAAATTTCCTGCGTTCAGAAAAAAGCCCATTAACTCCACTGCTCATTAAAGCTAAAAAACGTTATGTGTACATGAACACATAGGCTAACATAGAGTGCAGTTAATGGGCTTTTAAAAAAAACGCCAAAACGCCCATTAACTGCAGTTTATCAGCTTCTGTGTACATGGAGCCTTAAGCTTCACCGGAGAGGAGGGAGATGATATAGGCTACCTTAGCCCGATCAGACAGGAAGTTTTGAGGCTGAAGCTCAAAATGAATCATACATTGGCTGAGAAACCCCCTGCAGGCCTTGGAGTCCCCAGAGAAACGGAACGGAGCTGGCAGTTCTAGTGAGTGTGTGGCTGCGACTGATGCGAAAGGCGCAGCCGCTGGTTGTACTTGAGGTTGCAGATTTGGGGTTCCCAAGGAGGTCTGAAGCTGCTCGAAGCGAGAAGCCAGATCCTGGAGGAATCGCATCACCTGAGTCTGATCTGATTCCTGGGTCTCAAGTCTACGGACTATGCCCTGTAATGGATCATCCGCGGGGAGCGGCCTGTCAGCCGGGTTCATGGCTGATCAAACTGTCAAGGTCACCTGTGGCCAGGTGACAGATGCACACCGTAGGGGGACAGGAGTGCACCGCAAGGTAGTGAACCCTATGGCTGACTTCTGCGGATAGGAAACTGGGTGGTTGTGGAAAGCGGGACCAGAGGAGCACAACCGGGATCCTAACGGAAGCTAGAGCCAAGATTCCCCAGGGCGCAGAGTCTAAGACCCAGCAGGTCTTCTCCAGAGCCTCTAGTGGTGAGGATGTTATGCTGCAGGCTGGGTCCAGGTCGCGGCCCCTGGAGTCTCCTAGCTCACGCCCCGTAGGATAAGGGGAAAAGAGGGGAAGCAGCAGCACAAGATATGAGAGAAACGAATAACAAGCTGAAGGTCAGGGGCCACAAGCAGACAAGGATAACGAAAGAACGAGCCGAAGGTCAAGGGTCACGAGCAGACAGGGATAGTCGGGGACAAGCCAAATATGTAACAGAGAGACAGACGTAGCACACGGCAGGCAGGAACCCAAACACACAATGCCTAACAAACACGTTGATCAGCAAAGCAGGCTTGCAGTGCACAGGTTAATATAGTGTTCTATGATAGGGCCTGGGGTGGAGTCTGGCTGGGAGGAGATTATAAAGGAAGCCAGGTGAAGGAGGTCTGGTCTCTAAGATAAACACATGAGGAGGAAAAGGTAAGATGGCAGACAGACATTAATGCATATCCATGACAAAATCAATGTGCTCTCACAGGGAACCACTGATTTTGAATAGAGGCAGAGAAACGCTACTAAAAGCTAGCACGGCTAAATGTGCAGAATGCAAAAAGCTACTAAAAGCCCATTTTTACCGCCGCATTTTTCTGGCGTTCCATCCCGTGACAGATAAGAGCACTAAATTGGCTATTTAAGATGGATCAGCACCCAGGATCAAGGCTGTCTTGTCAACGGCGTTCCCCTGATTGTACCGTTTCCTGTTGCTCTGTTCCAGGTAATGCCCCGGCTTCTTCTGACTACTCCTGCTCTTCACCTGCATCGACCCCGGCTTGTACCTTGACTCCTCTACTTGACTCCTCTACTGCCTCCGCATCTGTACCTGATCTGACCACACATGTATGGCCTGGCTTGTTTGACCCTGTCTGTGTTTCAGTCCTCACGGAACTACCAGCTGCAACCATCTGCCACTGGGGCCTGCTCTTCTGCTTACTACATCCAAGCACCAGCCTGTTCCAGTTTACAGGACATCCACTGTCATCTGGTATACCAGCCTACCAGCAGCCAGCAAGACCACCTGCACTTGTGCGACTCTGCACTCCTGTGCTACCTGTCTACTCTATCAGGGGCCCCGAATCAGAGGTGTAAGAGAGGCCTTCCTCTGCATATCAGCCTCTTCTACCAGGTACATGACAATATCATCTCCTTTGTTTTTGTCTTTTCTTGGTTGTTTATGCTGTCTAATGCTGATTGTGTTCTCCCAACCAGTCTAGGCCTAGCACAGCCACCATTAGGATGCGCAAGGAATATAGCCCTGGTAATACTGAATAAAATCTACACATTGCCTGTTTCATTCTCTGGGTGGTATTGCTACAGTTTATGCTGATTTGGGGGTCTTTACCCCATTTCCTCCCACCCTTTATCGTTCCTGATTGTTAACTACACTGTGTGCTAAATTGTAGGAACAAAATGTTGTTGGCTTGCCTTTGTCTAATAACCTATAAGTTATAACCTGTAAGTTCTCATTTACCCATGGTCTTGTTGCTTCAGTTGAGTAGCCTGGTGTGTCAATAGGGTTGAGGTGGAGACTTGTCCTAACCAACGGCTCCTTCGGGGATAATGCTACATTTATTTATGCAGCTGCATTAATTTCAATGGAGACAATCACACAGGTGCGTAAAAATGCACTGCCTTCAGATTCATAACACAAAATTCTAAAATCGTTGTCTGCAGACATGCGTATACATGTAAACTATTGAAAAAAGAACAGGACAATTTTGACACAATAAAAAAATAGATCTATGTACTAATCATTACGCAGGAACTTCTGTTCCTTGCCTTAATGATTAGGATATTTTTTTAGGACTGTGTGAATAAGGCCTTAGTAGTGTAGTTCTAAGACTAGCTGTCGTTGGAGTAGAAGGAGGGAGGCATAAGACAATTGTCCTAGAGGGAAGCAAGTATAAATCTGTCCCTGAGTGAAGAATAAGCTGCAGTCCTGCTGATACTGTGTTAAACCACTGGCTACTCAATAACACACCCCGACACATGAAATATAATTTCCCTATTAAAACGAAGACATACAGCAATGATCACTTTAGTAACGCCGTAATTATAAAATAATTAATGTGGGACTCTGGAGGCCTTTTTGTGTGAAGATTGAATTGTGCCAATATAGTCACAGTAGGGTACCATGTCAAGATGTATTCCAATTTATCCACCACGGGAGTCCATTTCAATCTGTAACTCAGTTCTCAAATTCTAAAAAGAAAATTATTTATGTGTTCACAATTATTGGCATAGTATATTATCACCACTAAATATGTAGTTTAAAAGGACAATATTAACTTCCTATATTCATGGTCTCCTCTTCTATATACAGTAAAACAATTTACTCCCTTACCACTGTCAGTATTAAACAGAAGCATAAATAAACATGAGAATTTTTCCTGTGCCCCTCCCCATCCATATGTCAGCCTGGTTTACATGATGAGAAACCATTCAATGTGACACTGCACACAAATGTGACATTAATTATGGAGGTCAGCAGAAACAGAACTTGGATAAATAACAGGGTGCTGTCTGCAGGCAATTGATACAATGGTTAAAGTAATGATGCCTGATGTGAGCGATAGAAAGCAGTAAACTATGAGAAAAAAAGACCCTTGGGCTCACTAGAGTCGCTCTTCTAATTTATACCATATATAATATTGGTGTTACTATACACACACTTACACAATGCATTTGGACACCAACTAGCGGAGCAAACCTATAACAGATGAGGGCATTCAATAAGGGGCATGATACAGATAGGGAATATGATGGCTAAGACTAGGTTCACATTTGTGTGGGTGCGGGAATGTGTGTAAATCATAAAATCACACAAAATGCAGTGCTTCATAGAAAACGCCTGGGATTGCCATTAACTCTTAATGGCACCCCCACATACTTATAACTGCGGTTCGGCTTCCGGCATGCGGAAACGCATGGTGGACTTCCTTGCATTTTAAAAGAAGGTGCAGAGACCCTTTTCCTCTGTAAAAATGTAGGCACAGCAGCTAAATCAAATAAATGAGCTGTTGAACCCATGCAAATGCAGCACGCAGAGCTGCATAAATGTAAACCTAGCCTAAATGTAATATTCCATTGCATTTTGGGTGCTTGTGATATCACTAACATCGATAATGAAAGTCTTCTATGTGTCTAAAACAGTGTTTCTCAACCAGGGTGCCAGTAGGATGCAACAAACACTGGACCCAGCTTGCTCTGGATCAGCATCACGAGTTGCCATGGTGTGGACTGGCTGCCTACATTACCATAACAACCCTCGAAGCCCTAGGGCCAGGATACAATGGCATCATTCCTTGCTATGGTGATAAAGGGCAGATTGCCTGCAATACATGACTCTGATCCAGAGCAGGCCATCCCCAGTATTTAGGATAAGACAGAAGTCTGCCACCTCCACACCTCCACCTCCTCCACCCCTCTGTGTCAAGTCACCTGAAGCCAGGTGACAGATGCACACCATTGGGGTCAGAAGTGCACCGCTAATGTAGCGAACCCTATAGCTGACTGCTGCGGAGGAACACTGGGTGGTTAAGGAAGGCAGGTCCACAAGAGCACAAACAGGGATCCCACAGGGAGCTAGAGCCCAAGATTCCCCAGGGCACAGAGTCTAAGATCCAGCAGGTGTTCACCAGAGCCTCTAGTGATGAGGATGGACTGAGCTGCAACTGGATCCAGGTCGCGGCCCCCAGTGTCCCCTAGTTCACGCTCCGTAGGGTATAGAGGATAGAGGGGAAGCAGCAGCTCAGGATACAAGAGATAGTGAGGGGACAAGCCAAAGGTCAAGGTCACAAGCAGACAGGGATAATCGAGAACAAGGCAGGATCGGTAACACAGAGACAGACGTAGCACACGGCAAGCAGGAAACCAAACACACAATGCTTAACAAACAACTTTGATCAGCAAGGCAGACTTGCAGTGCACAGGTTAATATAGAGTTCTCGGATAGGGCCTGGGGTGGGGCCATGCTAGGAGGAGAGATTATTTAAACAGCCAGGTGAGAGTGTCTGGTCTCTAAGGTGAACACATGGAGAGGAAGGTAAGCTGACAGACAAACATTACTGCATATCCATGACAGTACCCCTCCTCTTATGGGCCCTCCCCTTCCCCCGCCTGGGCCCAGGCTTAAAGGGAAACCTCAGATGAAACCTCCTCAACAGACGAGGTGCAAAGACCTCAGATGCAGTGATCCAAGACGCCTCCTCAGGACCAAACCCTCTCCAATGCACAAGGTACTGAAGAATGCCTCTGCAGAGCCGAGAATCCAGAACTTGACTAACCTCGTACTTTAGATTATGCTCAGAGACCGGAACCGAGGTAGGGAGAGGACGAGAGGATTTATTGAGGACCAAAGGCCTTTTAGGAATAAGCAAGGGCATGAGAGGATCAACAGGGATATGAGGAGGGTCTCCCAGACCCTTAGAGATGAACTGGACATCTAGCACAGGACTAGGGATGAGCTTCGTGTTCGAGTCGAACATACGTTCGACTCGAACATTGGCTGTTCGATCGTTCGACGAAGATCGAACGATTTGGGCCGTTCGCGCCAAATTCGAGTGACGCGAACGGCCCACAATGCACTACGCCATCGCAGTGTCATCCAGGCGCTGTGATTGGCCAAGCATGCACTGTGACCCCGCATGCTTGGCCAATCACAGCGCCGGCAGCGAGGAGAGCAATGATTGGCCACAGGCAGGATGCCTGTGGCCAATTATTGCTGAGGGTGTTTAGTACACGCCCCACACTATAAAAGGCCGCCAGCACGGCGGCCTAGTGTAGTGTGTTCCGGAGCAGGGATAGAGTAGCATAGGCAGGGACAGTGACTGTTATTTCTTTCTTGCTTAACCTGGATTCCTTTAGTTTAGGGAAAGAGAAGGATAGGTAGGGAGAGTGTCAGTGTGTTTTGTGCTTCTGCTATAGTGTGCTTAAAAAAAAACATTTATTCTAGGGACAGAAAACTCTAGGTAGGGACAGTGTCAGTTTCTTTCACTCTGCAAGTCCTTGTTTCCAGGGACCTGGAAGGACAGTGAGTGAATTGTCCTTTTGCTATATTGTGATTAAAAAAAACATTTATTCTAGGGACAGAAAACTCTAGGTAGGGACAGTGTCAGTTTCTTTCACTCTGCAAGTCCTTGTTTCCAGGGACCTGGAAGGACAGTGAGTGAATTGTCCTTTTGCTATATTGTGATTAAAAAAAACATTTATTCTAGGGACAGAAAACTCTAGGTAGGGACAGTGTCAGTTTCTTTCACTCTGCAAGTCCTTGTTTCCAGGGACCTGGAAGGACAGTGAGTGAATTGTCCTTTTGCTATATTGTGATTAAAAAAAACATTTATTCTAGGGACAGAAAACTCTAGGTAGGGACAGTGTCAGTTTCTTTCACTCTGCAAGTCCTTGTTTCCAGGGACCTGGAAGGACAGTGAGTGAATTGTCCTTTTGCTATATTGTGATTAAAAAAAACATTTTTTTCTAGGGACAGAAAACTGTAGGTAGGGAGAGTATTTTTTTTCTTTCACTCTGCAAGTCCTTGTTTCCAGGGACCTGTAAGGACAGTGAGTTAATTGTCCTTGTGCTATATTGTGCTGAAAAAAACATTTATTCCAGGGACAGAAAACTCTAGGTAGGGACAGTGTCAGTTTCTTTCACTCTGCAAGTCCTTGTTTCCAGGGACCTGGAAGGACAGTGAGTGAATTGTCCTTTTGCTATATTGTGATTAAAAAAAACATTTTTTTCTAGGGACAGAAAACTGTAGGTAGGGAGAGTATTTTTTTTCTTTCACTCTGCAAGTCCTTGTTTCCAGGGACCTGTAAGGACAGTGAGTTAATTTTCCTTGTGCTATATTGTGATTAAAAAAAACATTTATTCTAGGGACAGAAAACTCTAGGTAGGGACAGTGTCAGTTTCTTTCACTCTGCAAGTCCTTGTTTCCAGGGACCTGGAAGGACAGTGAGTGAATTGTCCTTTTGCTATATTGTGATTAAAAAAAACATTTTTTTCTAGGGACAGAAAACTGTAGGTAGGGAGAGTATTTTTTTTCTTTCACTCTGCAAGTCCTTGTTTCCAGGGACCTGTAAGGACAGTGAGTTAATTGTCCTTGTGCTATATTGTGCTGAAAAAAACATTTATTCCAGGGACAGAAAACTCTAGGTAGGGACAGTGTCAGTTTCTTTCACTCTGCAAGTCCTTGTTTCCAGGGACCTGGAAGGACAGTGAGTGAATTGTCCTTTTGCTATATTGTGATTAAAAAAAACATTTTTTTCTAGGGACAGAAAACTGTAGGTAGGGAGAGTGTTTTTTTTCTTTCACTCTGCAAGTCCTTGTTTCCAGGGACCTGTAAGGACAGTGAGTTAATTGTCCTTGTGCTATATTGTGCTGAAAAAAACATTTATTCCAGGGACAGAAAACTCTAGGTAGGGACAGTGTCAGTTTCTTTCACTCTGCAAGTCCTTGTTTCCAGGGACCTGGAAGGACAGTGAGTGAATTGTCCTTTTGCTATATTGTGATAAAAAAAAACATTTTTTTCTAGGGACAGAAAACTGTAGGTAGGGAGAGTGTTTTTTTTCTTTCACTCTGCAAGTCCTTGTTTCCAGGGACCTGTAAGGACAGTGAGTTAATTTTCCTTGTGCTATATTGTGATTAAAAAAAACATTTATTCTAGGGACAGAAAACTCTAGGTAGGGACAGTGTCAGTTTCTTTCACTCTGCAAGTCCTTGTTTCCAGGGACCTGGAAGGACAGTGAGTGAATTGTCCTTTTGCTATATTGTGATTAAAAAAAACATTTTTTTCTAGGGACAGAAAACTGTAGGTAGGGAGAGTATTTTTTTTCTTTCACTCTGCAAGTCCTTGTTTCCAGGGACCTGTAAGGACAGTGAGTTAATTGTCCTTGTGCTATATTGTGCTGAAAAAAACATTTATTCCAGGGACAGAAAACTCTAGGTAGGGACAGTGTCAGTTTCTTTCACTCTGCAAGTCCTTGTTTCCAGGGACCTGTAAGGACAGTGAGTTAATTTTCCTTGTGCTATATTGTGATTAAAAAAAACATTTATTCTAGGGACAGAAAACTCTAGGTAGGGACAGTGTCAGTTTCTTTCACTCTGCAAGTCCTTGTTTCCAGGGACCTGGAAGGACAGTGAGTGAATTGTCCTTTTGCTATATTGTGATTAAAAAAAACATTTATTCTAGGGACAGAAAACTCTAGGTAGGGACAGTGTCAGTTTCTTTCACTCTGCAAGTCCTTGTTTCCAGGGACCTGGAAGGACAGTGAGTGAATTGTCCTTTTGCTATATTGTGATTAAAAAAAACATTTTTTTCTAGGGACAGAAAACTGTAGGTAGGGAGAGTATTTTTTTTCTTTCACTCTGCAAGTCCTTGTTTCCAGGGACCTGTAAGGACAGTGAGTTAATTGTCCTTGTGCTATATTGTGCTGAAAAAAACATTTATTCCAGGGACAGAAAACTCTAGGTAGGGACAGTGTCAGTTTCTTTCACTCTGCAAGTCCTTGTTTCCAGGGACCTGGAAGGACAGTGAGTGAATTGTCCTTTTGCTATATTGTGATTAAAAAAAACATTTTTTTCTAGGGACAGAAAACTGTAGGTAGGGAGAGTGTTTTTTTTCTTTCACTCTGCAAGTCCTTGTTTCCAGGGACCTGTAAGGACAGTGAGTTAATTTTCCTTGTGCTATATTGTGATTAAAAAAAACATTTTTTCTAGGGACAGAAAACTGTAGGTAGGGAGAGTGTTTTTTTTCTTTCACTCTGCAAGTCCTTGTTTCCAGGGACAGAGAAGGACACCTGAAGGTAGCCCTTATTGCTTTTTTCCCATCTCCCTGCAGGCCATCTATTAGAATGTCTGGAAGGCAAACAAGGAGAGGCAGACAGTCAGGAGGCAATAAAAGAGGGCAAGCAGGCTCTGTGTCTGGGGGCAACAGTGCTGGTCGTGGACGCGGTGCATTGTCATCAGCACATGGCCATGGGACACGCTTGTCCTTCTTTTCGGCAGCTGGACATGTTGAGCCACATCATGCCGAAGACTTGGTAGAGTGGATGACCAAGCCCTCCTCCTCCTCCTCATCCTCTCTCACCCAGGCTCAGGGTACTGGAAAAGCAGCTGCCAAAGCGTCGTCTTCCCTGGTATCAATGTCAGACAAATCATCAGTCACTCCTTCCCTAGACCCACCATGTCCTCCTCCTGAGGAGTCCCCCGAACTGTTTCAGCACAGTGTTGGGTACATGCTCCAGGAGGATGCCCAGCGTTTCGAAGGGTCTGATGATGAAACCCAGCTAGAGGAAGGCAGTAGCGTGAGAGCAGACAGAGGGGATGCTCAAGAAGGACACCAATCTGGCAGTCATGTTCCAGCAGCTGCAGCATACTGCCAGATTGGCTCCAGTGATGAGGAGGGAGGGGATGATGAGGTCAATGACTCCACGTGGGTGCCTAATAGGAGAGAGGAGGAGGAGGAGGATGAGGAGGAGGCACATCTCCAACGAGGCAGGATGCCCTTTGGTGGCCAGCGTAAGGGCAGTACACCGACGGAATCACACCGCAGAGCTCCGCCTGTGCAGGGCGCTGCCTCTGCCCGTCATTCAAAAAGTTCTTTGGTGTGGGCCTTTTTTGAGGCTAGTGCATCAGATCGCACAGCTGCTGTTTGCAACATATGTCTCAAGCGTATATCGCGTGGCCAAAACATCAGCCGCTTGGGTACCACATGCCTGACCAGACATATGTTGACCTGCCATGCAGCTCGTTGGCAAGCCTACCTCAAAGACCCACACCAAAGAACAAAGCGGACCTCTCCTTGCACCGCATCAGCTGGGATCTCCAACCCCACTATAACTTCAGTCCTCTCTGAAACATGCACTGAGAGGAATGAAGGTGTAGAATTAGGTGTGTCACAGCCAAGTACTTGCGCCCACTCTGCTAGCAGTACACCGACGTCCGATTCTAGCAGGCAAATTTCCCTGCCCCAGCTGCTGGACCGTCGAAAGAAGTTCACTCCCAGCCATCCACATGCCCAGCGGTTGAATGCTAGCTTGGCTAAATTGCTAGCGCTTCAACTGCTGCCTTTTCAGTTGGTAGACTCGGCCCCCTTCCGTGAGTTTGTGCAATGTGCGGTTCCTCAGTGGCAGGTTCCCAAACGCCACTTTTTCTCACGGAAGGCTATTCCGGCTCTCTACCGGCATGTGGAAGGCAATGTCTTGGCCTCGCTGGACAGGGCGGTCAGCGGTAAGGTGCATATTACCGCTGACTCATGGTCCAGCAGGCATGGACAGGGACGTTACCTTTCTTTCACGGCCCATTGGGTCACTCTTTTGGCAGCTGGGAAGGATTCAGGACAAGGTGCAGTAGTGTTGGAGGTTGTCCCACCGCCACGCCTCCAAAATGCTACTACTGGTTGTGACACACCTCTCTCCTCCACCCCCTCCTCTTCTTCTTCCTCCATGGCCTCTTCCTGTGGTTTGTCCTATGAACCAGCGGTGCTCCGTAGCCGTTCACGGGGCTACGCAAGTACGCAGGCAAAAAGATGCCATGCCGTGCTTGCGCTGGTGTGTTTGGGGGACAGAAGCCACACTGGGGCAGAGGTCCTGTCTGCTCTGCAGGGCCAGGCCGAGAGGTGGTTGACGCCACGCCAGCTTAAGCCAGGAATGGTGGTTTGCGACAATGGCACCAACCTCCTCTCCGCCCTCCGACAGGGACAACTGACCCATGTGCCCTGTGTGGCTCACGTCCTTAACCTGGTGGTGCAGCGGTTCTTGGGCAGGTACCCGGGCTTACAGGATGTCCTGAGGCAGGCCAGGAAAGTCTGTGTGCATTTCCGCAGATCTTATAATGCCAGTGCTCGCCTGGCTGAGCTGCAAAAGGAGTTGAACCTGCCCAAGAACCGCCTTATATGTGACATGCCCACCAGGTGGAACTCAACGTTGGCCATGCTGCAGCGGCTGCACACGCAGCAGAGGGCCATCAATGAGTACCTGTGCGACTACGGCACCAGGACAGGGTCAGGGGAGCTTGGTTTTTTTTCTCCACGCCAGTGGGGCATGATCAGGGATGCATGCACTGTCCTGGCACCATTTGAGGAGGCCACGAGGATGGTGAGCAGTGACAGTGCATGCATCAGTGACACTGTACCTCTTGTCCACCTGTTGGAGCACACGCTGCGTGGAATAATGGACAGGGCACTTGAGGCAGAACAGAGGCAGGAAGAGGAGGACTTCCTTGCCTCTCAAGGCCCCCTTTACCCAGACAGTGTTCCTTCTGTCCCACCCATCGCACAGGAAGAGGAGGAGGAGGAGGAGGAGGAGGAGGATTGTGTCAGCATGGAGGTGGAGGCTGGCACTCAGCATCATCAGCAGCAGTCTTTTAGGGATGATTTACAGTCCCAAGAAACCAGTGGACTTGTACGTGGCTGGGAGGAGGTGGCTGCGGATCATGTCGTCCTTAGTGACCCAGAGGACTCCGGAGCGAATGCCTCAGCAAACCTACGCTGCATGGCCTCCCTGATCCTGCAAAGTCTGCGGAAGGATCCTCGTATTCTTCGGATCAAGGAGAGGGACCATTACTGGCTGGCCACTCTCCTTGATCCACGGTACAAGGGTAAGGTTGCGGACCTTATGTTACCGTCGCAGAGGGAGCAGAGGATGAGACAACTCCGGGAGGCCTTGCAGAAAGGTCTGTGCAACGCGTTCCCAGAGACTGGGAGGTTGCAAACTCCTGGTCCTGGACAACGAGTTGCTGAGGCTTCGGCCAGTCAAAGAAGGAGCGGTGGGGAAGGTGGCCGTCTGACCGATGCGTTCAGACAATTCTTTAGTCCGCAGCCCCAAAGTATGATTGGTTCCAGCAACCATCGCCAGCGTCTGATAAACATGGTGCAGGAATATCTAGGGGCAAGGTCAGACTTGGACACCTTCCCCACCGAAAATCCTCTGGCTTACTGGGTCTTGAGGATGGATCACTGGCCAGAGCTTGCACAGTATGCAATTGAGCTACTGGCCTGTCCTGCATCCAGCGTTCTTTCGGAACGCACATTCAGTGCTGCTGGAGGATTTGTCACGGATCACAGGGTGCGCCTGTCCACCGACTCGGTTGATCGACTGACTTTCATCAAGATGAACCAGTCTTGGATCACCACCAGCTACCACACACCTGATGCTGATATAACAGACTAATTGATTTTAAAATGTCACATCCCTTCAAGACTGATGCTGATGCTGAGTGCCTGTGCTGTTATGTTGACTGCCTATCCTCCTCCTCCGAGTCCTCAATGATACGATTGATGATGATAGCTTGGAAGATCATTTTTGTTTATGGGTGCCGCCACCAGTGCCTAACGCCCAATTTTTCAGCCCCTGTTTAACAGGGGCGTGTAATTACAATTTTTGAAGCAATACTTTGCAACAGGGCTCATTGCTGTGCTCCAAGTACAGTATCTGTGAGGAGTTGCAGTGTTGTGCCACCAGTGCCTAAGGCCCAATTTTTCAGCCCCTGTTTAACAGGGGCGTGTCATTACAATTTTTGAAGCAATACTTTGCAACAGGGCTCATTGCTGTGCTCCAAGTACAGTATCTGTGAGGGGTTGCAGTGTTGTGCCACCAGTGCCTAAGGCCCAATTTTTCAGCCCCTGTTCAACAGGGGCATGTAATTACAATTCTTGATCTAATAATTCACAGCAGGGCCCATTGCTGCACCCACCAAGAGTAACTGTCAGGGCTTACAGTGTTGTGGCACCAGCACCACCATCAAAGGCCCAATTTTTACTACCACTGTTCAACAATTATATGTAATTAAAATTCCTGATATAATAGTTGACAGCAGGGCGTTCCAGCACCAACCAAGAGTAACTGTGAGTGCTTACAGTGTTGTGCCAACACCAACAACTAAGGGGCCTATTTCTGCAGAGTATATACGGCAGGTCCCTACTTTCAAACATCCAACTTACAAACGACTCCTACTTGCAAACGCAAGAAGACAACAGGAAGTGAGAGGAAATCTACCACTAGGAAGGAAAATTCTCTCCTGTAAGAATAAATATGGGAGAAAGGTGTCTCCTCTGTACTGATGCTTTATCAGCAATCCTTGTTTCAAGAAAAACACCACATTTCAAAAACAGTTGTCATTGGGACGGAAAGTGAGGTGAAATGTTCTGAACAGGGGCACAGACAGCAAAACAAATGTTACAGGGGTGATAACCCTTACCTATGTTTTCCAAAAAGTTTAAAAATAGATTTTTGGGCTGGAGCTACACTTCAACAATGTACCTGTTCAAAATTACAAACAGATTCTACATAAGAACAAACCTACAGTCCCTGTCTTGTATGCACCGCCTGTATACGGCTGTTCAGAGTATATAGGGCCTTTTTTATTTTATGTGCGGGGTTCCCCTTAATATCCATACAAGACCCAAAGGGGCTGGTAATGGGCTGGGGTAGGGGGGGGGGGGGTCATGGGGTAGCTATGCCATTTTTCTTAAAGAATTTCATCCATATTACCGGGACCAGACATTACATTAAAGCCGCAAGCAGTTTTAAATGGCTTTTTTTTCCTTTAGAAGTGTCATTTTGTGCAGGGACAGTTCTAAACACGGGAAACACGTGGCACTTCACAGGCATACTTTAGACACCCCCCAGGTACGATATTTAAAGGAATATTTGACTTTTTTTTTTTCACTTTATGCATCATTAAAATGACTGCTCCCGAAAAACGACCGTTTTTAAAACTTCTTTTTGCATTGATACATGTCCCCTGGTGCAGAACCCGGGTTCCCAAACCCTTTTTAGGACAATAACATGCATAATAGTTGTTATAATTAGCACTTTAGAATTCGAACGTTCGCATCCATTGTATTTAATAGGGTTCTAATGTTCGTTCGAACTTCCGGTCCGTTCGCGGGTTCTGGTGCGAACCGAACCCGGGGGTGTTCGGCTCATCACTACACAGGACCATGAGACTGGGCAGAGGTCAGTGGAACCCTGAGGTCAGGTTGGTTAGAAGGTGACATGTCACAGGAGTCAAGCTGAATAGCTGAAAGACAAGCAGAATGTCCTGAATAAGAAAAATTAGGAGGCTCACTGGGCATGGGCTGGACTGGCACAACTAGTACAGAGGCCGAGTGAATAGCAGAGTCAGGTGTAGCGACTACCTGAATCGCATCGCAAGGCGTAGCGACTGCAGAACTTGTAGACAAGCCACCCTGGCTTTGCGTCCCAGGGTGATTAGGGACAGACAAATGTAAATGGTTATGCAAACTGGAGTGAATGATCGGCTCAGGTTCACAGGTGGGCTCCTCACCCAGAGTGCCACATGACCTAGAGAGTGCATCAGCCCGACTATTGCAAGACACATCCCAGAAATCACTATATGCAGTAGGAAAAGCAAAAGATACTGGGATGGTGGAAACAGGAAGTTTCTCTTTTGGGGCAACCTTGGGTACGCAGGACGAGGAACAGGAGGAACCCCAAGCCAGGATCTGTCCAGCAGTCCAGTCAACGTGTGGAGAATGGAGCCGTAACCATGGAAGACCCAAAACAATAGGAGTTGAGGCCTTAGGTAAGATAAGGAAGGATATCCACTCCTGATGGAGTGTCCCTACCGTCATCTTAACAGGGAGGGTCTGGAAGCGGATAGGACCCCCTGGGAGAACAGTGCCATCAATCGTCAAGACCACCAAGGGTGTGGTGAGTGGCAAAAGAATAAGTCTCATAGAAGATGCAATTTCCCAGTCCACGAAATTGCCAGCGGCTCCGGAATCCAGATATGCTGAGACCAAATGAGAAGAAGCACCAACATGAAGGAACATAGAAAGAAGAAGATGAGAAGGTGAAGGTGATATTTTTGGGTCCAATACTCCACTTTCCAGATGTATTGGACCCAAATGTTTTTCCGGACAAAGAGAGCAAGTGTCACGAAAATGACCTTTGCCCCCACAGTAGAGACACAGGCCTAGAGTTCTGCGCCTAGCACGTTCCTCTGGGGATAGCCTGGTCCGACCCTGCTGCATGGGTTCCTCAGCTGGCCGGAGATGCTCCACGGGTCGAAGAGAGGGGAGCTCAGGCTGACTAAGAACCAAGGAGTGCTGGCGTCGCTTTTCTAGGGTCCTTTCCTGAAAGCGAATATCAATCTGGTTACACAAGGAGATAACTTTGTCCAGATCAGTGGGGATGGTTCTTCCTGCTAATTCATCCTTCACTCTATCAGAAAGGCCATGCAAAAAGGTTGCGACTAAGGCCTCATTGTTCCAGCTCAACTCAGCCATCAGTATGCAGAAATGAAGAGCATACTGTCCCACAGAAGCAGACTCTTGGCGGAGACGTAAAAGGGTGCTGCCCGCTGAAGAGACACGAGCCGGTTCTTCGAAGATATTCCGAAAAAGTTTCAAGAAGTCAGACAGGCTAGAAACCACTGGATCATTCAGTTCCCACAGAAGGGCTGCCCAGGCTAAGGCTTCACCGGAGAGTAGGGAAATGATAAAGGCTACCTTTGCCCGATCAGACAGAAAGTTTTGAGGCTGGAGCTCAAAATGAATAGTGCATTGGCTGAAGAACCCCCTGCAGGCCTTGGAGTCCCCAGAGAAACGGGACAGAGCTGGCAGTTGTAGTGAATGTGTGGCTGCGACTGCATCAGGAATAGGTGCAGTCGCTGAGTGTGCTTGAGGTTGCTGACTCGGGGTTCCCAAGGAGACCTGAAGCTGCTAGAAGCAGGAAGCCAGATCCTGGAGGAATCGCATTACCTGAGTCTGATTCGATTCCTGGGTCTCAAGTCTGCGGACTATGCCCTGTAATGGATCATCTATGGAAAGCGGCACATTAGCCGGGTCCATGGCTGATCAAACTGTCAGGTCACCTGAAGCCAGGTGACAGATGCACACTGTTGGGGTCAGGAGTGCACCGCTAAGGTAGTGAACCCTATAGCTGACTGCTGCAGATGAAACACTGGGTGGTTAAGGAAGGCAGGTCAACAAGAGCACAAACAGGGATCCAACAGGGAGCTAGAGCCCAAGATTCCCCAGAGCGCGGAGTCTAAGATCCAGCAGGTGTTCACCAGAGCCTCTAGTGTTGAGGATGGACTGAGCTGCAACAGGATCCAGGTCGGGGCCACCAGAGTCCCCTAGCTCACGCTCCGTAGGGTATAGAGGATAGAGGGGAAGCAGCAGCTCAGTATACAAGAGATAGTGAGGGGACAAGCCAAGGTCAGGGCGACAAGCAGACAAGGATATACAAAGGACAAGCCAAAGGTCAAGGTCACAAGCAGACAGGGATAGTCGAGAACAAACCAAGAT
Organism: Rana muscosa; assembly: GCA_029206835.1. Taxonomy (NCBI): domain Eukaryota; kingdom Metazoa; phylum Chordata; class Amphibia; order Anura; family Ranidae; genus Rana; species Rana muscosa. Next base: position 3,151,546 of record JARGYO010005626.1, read on the forward strand.
CGGTAACACAGAGACAGACGTAGCACACAGCAAGCAGGAACCCAAACACAATGCTTAACAAACAACGTTGATCAGCAAGGCAGACTTGCAGTGCACAGGTTAATATAGAGTTCTCTGATAGGGCCTGGGTTGGGGCCATGCTAGGAGGAGAGATTATTTAAACAGCCAGGTGAGAGCGTCTGGCCTCTAAGGTGAACACATGGAGAGGAAGGTAAGCTGACAGACAAACATTACTGCATATCCATGACACTCTGCCGCACTGCTAGAGTCAAAAGGTAGGGATCTTATGTGAAGAGGGGACTGTGTGATTGGGGGGTCTCTGTGATGGAGGTACTTTGTGGCGATGGGGAGGCTGTGTTGTGATGGGGGGACTCAAATGTGTGGGGTGACTAATGTATATGGGGCTTCTGATAGATCGTATTGATTTTGATGTGATGGGAAATCTCTCATGTATAAGGGAGCCTCTGATGTGATGGGGGGCCTGTGATGTGAAGAGGGGACTTTAATATAAAAGGGGACTCTGATGTGAATTGAGGCTCTTGATGTGCTGGCATGAGACTTTTCCCATGGTTTCAGGAAAAGTCTCATGATTACTGAGTATAGTTTGTTGGGCAACTAAAAAGCATTGCCCTGTACCTTGCTGGAGTATCAGAGAAGGTGGGTTATTATTGATCCTTTCTTCTAGTCAGCAACAAGTGATAACTGTGTTTGGAGTACAGCAAGTCTAAAAAAGGCCCAAAAAAAACACAGGGACATTACTAGGATTGTGGAAGACATGGAACAACGTGGGACACTGTGAGGAGAAGAATAAAACAGTGCACTTTGCACACCATTGTGAATGGGGAGTGTGACCACATTACATTGTGCTGGCAGAGGGAGGGGCTTAGAGGGGAAGTTATGAGGGAAAAGTTGGGGATCACATAGCAACAAGAAACTGCTGAGACAATGAACACTTTAGTTAGGAGTGTGTCATTACAATATAACAAACGAGTGCAGAAGTCAGAAAAATATATTGCACAAAATAGTGGTATATGGTGCATTGGTCAAAAGTACGCAATATACTGTATAGCCCAGCATACTGAGTGCAGCAGGCAGAAGCATGTCATGTACAATCTACTGTACAAAGTGCAGCAGCCATAAAATATGTAAAATATAACAATAATGGTTGTATACCAATCATCACAGCATAAAGGAAATGGCATACTCCTGACCTCTGAACTGTATGCTATATTGTATGTTGCACACTGCTAACACGTCCACTTTGAGCATATACTGTAGGATGCAGAAGTAAAGGGGTGTTCAATGTCGTTCCATAACACTTGCCATACTCTCCCCCTAGTAAAAATGTTTCTCTCTTGCTTCTAACTAAACCTCCTTAGCAAAATCTCATTCTTCCTCAGGGAAAAAAAACACAGCCCCCCCTCCCCCCAAAACAAACTCCATAACATAAATTCTCCTCTCTGTAAAGCAAGCCCCCCTCCCCTTTTTCCAAAAAGCAATCCCTCAGAAAGGTGCCTACTCAAGAAATTATCCCCCAGGAGAAATATTGTCACCACAAAGCAGAATCCCCCCAGAAAAGAGCAGCCCGTTCAAGAGCCCACAGCAAGCGGCCCCAAGGATGTGCCCAAATGCCTGTTATTAACTTACTCTTGTGAGTGCCCATATTTTATGTGTGAAATTTAAACCTGTTGACATACTGCACTTAGAGTGGCGCCTGTGTTTAATTCCCAGTTGTTCCAGAAGACCCTTCTTATACTTCCACTGGGCTGCCTTCAAGTCGCTTTTAATGAACTTTATGGACTTTTATATGAGTCAGTGTTTTAAACATTCATTTTACCATTCCCTTTCCTTATGAGCATTTAGATTGGCAGGTTTACATTGAGCTTGGCGCAAGCGCCGACTTTTCTTTTTCGTACATCACGGGACACAGAGCGACTTAGTCATTACTAATGGGTTATATAGATTACCTTCAGGTGTTGGCACTGGCCAATTCCAAACCGGAAGTACCCTCCCCTATATAAGCCCCTCCCACCCGGGAGCACCTCAGTTTTGTAGCCAAGCAATAAGTGTCCCAAAAAGAGGGGTGGGAGCTCTGTGTCCCGTGATGTACTCCAAGAAAAGGATTTTACAGGTAAGCTGTTATAAAAATCCCTTTTTCTTTTTCGTACATCACGGGACACAGAGCGACTTAGTCATTACTAATGGGACGTCCCAAAGCAATGCCAAATGAGGGGAGGGATACATAAGCTGGGCGCCATCAGGCATGAGGATCTTTTGCGGCCTGCAACACACTGCGCCCAAAGGCGACATCCTCCTGACTTCTAACGTCTACCTGGTAGAACCTAGTAAACGTGTGTACCGAAGACCATGTTGCGGCCTTACATACTTGAGCCAGGGAGGCCTGGTGATGCACTGCCCATGAAGTTCCAACTGCTCTTGTGGAGTGCGCCCTAACTTTGAACGGAGGCGGTCTCTTTCTCAAGCCATAGGCTTGTATTATGACCTGTCGAATCCACTTGGCTAAAGTAGATTTTGATGCTGCCTGACCCTTTCTGGGGCCTTCCGGCAGAACAAATAAAGAATCCGTTCTGCGAATCTGAGCAGTGGCTTTTAGATAAGCTTTAACTGCTCTTACTACATCCAAAGAATGTAATAACTTTTCCTCTACCGAGCTAGGTTTGGGGAAAAAAGAAGGAAGAACCACATCTTGGTTCAAATGAAACCTCGATACCACCTTGGGAAGAAAGGCTGGATGAGGACGTAATACTACTCTGTCCTTATGGACAACCAGATATGGCTCCTTACAGGACAAGGCGGCTAATTCCGATACTCTTTTAGCCGAACAAACGGCTACTAAGAAAATCAATTTCCTGGTGAGAAGAACCAAGGAAATGTGTTGTAATGGTTCAAACGGTTGTTTCTGTAGAACCGACAGAACCAGGTTTAGGTCCCAAGGACATATGGGAATACTAACCGGAGGGCTAATACGCATCACTGCTTGTATAAAGGCTTTGACTAGTGAATGCGAAGCCAAGGGCCTTTGAAAAAATATTGACAAGGCCGAAATCTGACCCTTGATAGTACTCAAGGCAAGCTTCCTATCTACAGCCCACTGTAGGAAGTCCAAAATCCTCCCTATCACGTACTTACGTGGATGCCATTTCTTGGCCTCACACCACGTAATGTATGCTTTCCAGATCCTATAATAGATCTGCCTGGATACCGGTTTCCTGGCATTGATCATGGTAGATACCACAGAATTAGAGAGCCCTCTCTTTTTCAGAATGTGGGCTTCAATAGCCAGGCCGTCAAACCTAGGGCTGGTAAGGAAGGGTGGTATATCGGTCCCTGCGACAGCAGGTCCGGACGATGTGGGAGGGTCCAAGGACTCCTCACTGACATTTTTACAATCTCCGCGTACCATGCCCTTCGGGGCCACGCTGGAGCCACCAGAATCACTGGTTTCTTTTCTACCCTGATTCTGCGGAGTAATCGCGGTAACAATTGTGGCGGTGGGAATGCATATATCAGCTTGAACTGATCCCAAAGGAACACTAGGGCATCCGAGCCGCAAGCTAGGGGATCCCTTGTGCGAGACACAAATCTGTCCACCTTTGCGTTGAATCTGGATGCTAGCAGATCTACATCCGGTGTTCCCCACCGCTGGCATATTGCCTGGAAAACCTCGGGGTGAAGAGACCATTCCCCCGGGCATAATTGTTGGCGACTTAGAAAGTCCGCTCTCCAATTTTCCACTCCTGGGATGAAAACCGCGGATATGGCTGGGACATATTTTTCTGCCCACTCCAGGATGCAATTTGCTTCCCTCTGGGCTGCACGACTCTTGGTGCCACCCTGGTGATTGATATATGCCACTGCCGTGGCATTGTCTGATTGAATTCTGACAGGGGACCCTTGGAGTTTGGATGTCCATGCTACTAGGGCATACCGGGCTGCTCGTATCTCTAAGAGATTGATGGGCAGGGCCTTTTCTGCTTCTGACCACTTGCCCTGGAGAGACCATTGCTCCAGTACTGCCCCCCAGCCTATGAGGCTGGCATCTGTAGTGACCACCTTCCAAGAAACCGGACTGAAGGGTTTCCCTCTTTCCAGATTCTGGGGCACCAACCACCAATGGAGGCTCTTGCGAACGGAAGGGGACAGGGACATTGGTAAGTCTAAAGCCTGAACTTTTTTGTTCCAGGCTGACAGTATGGCCCTTTGCAAATTCCTTGAATGGAATTGACCGTAGGGTACCGCTTCGAATGAAGCCACCATCTTTCCCAGCAGCCTCATGCAGAGGCGTATGGATGGTTTTCTTTTTGTACCCACTAAGTGGGTCAAATCTTTTAAAGACGACACCTTCTCTGGAGGTAAGAAAATCTTTCTCTGATTTGAATCCAGCCTTAGCCCTAAGTATTCCAGACTTTTGACTGGTCTTAGAGCTGACTTGTCCCGGTTGATAATCCAACCGTGATATTCCAGATACTCGATTGTCTTGTGAATAGCTACTTCCAGCTTTTCCACTGAGTGGTCTATTAGTAGCAGGTCGTCTAGATATGCCATTATCGTTACACCCTGTGTTCTTAGATTGGCCAATAATGGGGCCAGAATTTTTGTGAACACTCGTGGTGCTGTGGCCAGACCGAAAGGTAAGGCTCTGAACTGAAAATGGCGCCCTTCTACTGCAAAGCGTAGAAATTTCTGGTGGGCCGGAAAGATGGGAATATGCAGATAAGCATCCTTTATGTCGATCGAGGCTAGCCATTCCTGCCCTTGTAGGGCGGTGGCCACCGATCGGATCGACTCCATCCGAAAAGTCCTGATATTTAGGAACTTGTTTAGCCCTTTTAGATTTAATATGGGCCTCACGTCCCCATTTGGTTTGGGGACTGTGAAAAGGTTCGAGTAAAACCCGAATCCGCTTTCTTCCAGGGGAACCTTCATGATTACACCTTGGAGCAATAGTTGTTCTAGTGCCAGAAGGAGGGATCCTCTCTTTTGGGGATCTCTTGGCACGTTTGACCTCATAAATTGGGCAGGAGGAGTGCCTTTTAACTCCAGCTTGTATCCCAGACTTACTGCGGAGAGCACCCATCTGTCTCTGATGGTGTCCCGCCAGGTCTCTGTGAACAACTGAAGTCTTCCCCCCACCCGATTAAGTGGGGGCAACGCTTCATGCCTTGGGGGGAGGTTTTGTACCTCTCTTGATCCAGGGCTTCTTGTTACCCTGTGATTGTCCCTGATTTCTGCCCCCTGAATTTGACCGCGGAGGCCGTCGGAACTGCTTCACAGCCGATGTGCCTGGGACTGGAGAAGTAGGCCTCTTAAAAGAAGGACTTCTACCCTTGTTCTTAACCGGTAAGAGTGAACTTTTACCGGCAGAAATTTTCTGGATATATTTGTCCAGATCTTCTCCAAATAAGCGTTCTCCATGAAATGGGAAGCTAACCAGCAGTTTTTTACAGGGAGCTTCAGCAGACCAGTTTTTGAGCCACAGAAGCCTACGCATATGTACTATAGACAGCGTAAAGCGGGAGGCCTGTTGGATTGTATCCTTTATGGCGTCCACCGCAAAACACAAGGCTCTAGGCAGGTCAGCTAGGGCAAGAGCCTGCTGATCTGGTAAGTCCCTTAAGACTTGTTTCAACTGATCTTTCACTGCTTGGCAGACTCCAATCGCTGCTACCGCAGGTTGTGTCACCAAACTTGCTGTAGAGAAAGCAGATTTTAGTAAAGACTCCAATTTTTTATCTATTGGGTCTTTAAACATTGGAACATTATCTACTGGACATGTCAGTGATTTGTTAACAGAAGAGATGGCTGCGTCCACTGTAGGGACCCTCCATTTTCTTATGAACTTATCCTCCATGGGATAGATCACCGGAAATCTCTTGGGGGGAGCAAATATTTTATCAGGATGCTCCCAATCCTGGTAAATAAGCCCTTCTAATAAAGGGTGGATTGGGAAGGAACAGACAGCCTGGGGAGCTTTTAGCGACCCCAGCGAGGAAACCGTAGTGGATGGTGGTTCCGCCAGAGGCATTTTAAATGCTGATCGGACCATATTAGTCAGAGACTGAACCCATAATCTTTCAGCCTGAGAAGCTGAGAAAGGTTCTTCCACTGTTGATTCCTCCATAACTGAATCAACCTCATCCTGATCCCCTTCAGGTAGGTCGATCTCTGTGTGGGGCTGTTCCTCCACTAACAGGCACTCTGAAGGAGGAGACGGAGATCGGACGCGCTTTTCCTGAGACAGGGAAGCAGCGATCAATGCTGTTAATCTCTCTTCCAATCCTCCCAGAGTTGAGGATAAAACCTCCTCTGTTATATATACAGGAGCAGGTGGACTGGGGACAGCCGCAGCACCAGGCATTCCTGCGGGGTTTCTACGGCTACTGACCTCTGAATTCTCAGGGGAGATTGGTGCAGTACAAGCATGCCCAATATCCTCAGAGCCCGATGGAGACCCCTTTGGCTTCCTGGAAGATCTATTTCCGGAGCGTCTGGACGACATATCCTTTAAGCACAAAGCTGAGGTATTCCCGTCGTCATACACCAATTTTGCTGGTAATAGTCTAACACAGGTGCTGCTATATACCAGCTGGTGTCCACTAAAGTGCCTTTCTATGGGGATGCCTGCATCAACCGCCTCTGTGTGCCACTGTTTGTTGCTAGCTCTGTTTGCATGCAGCTGACACTTGCACTGTGTCTTTTAACCATGCTGGGACGCCCGCACATGCGCAGAAGCGCCGCGGATCGAGCGTCATCCACCCGCCCCACCCCTTTTTTTTCATAGGAGGCGCGTGCACGCGCCCGCGCGCGCGCCCGTGCGCCATTGGCGCCCTTTTCGAAATCAAACAGGGGACTAGGAGCCAGGGCCCTTTTTGCCGGAGGGCCTGTGCGGTGGATGAGCGCAGCAACAGGGCAGAGGAAGTGGATTCCCACAGAGAAACTTACCAGCTGCCTGGATCTTTTGACTTGAGAAAACCAAAGATCCACATGACAAGAAAAATGGACTACAGCGGCCTCTAGTGGTTTAACACAGGTACCGCGGTCCCTGTTTTTTTTTTTTTTTCTTGACTACTATTAAAATTTTACATTTTCAGTAGTTATAGGCAAACACAGATATTTAGCGGGAATACCGTTAGGTAACAGACAGAAAGACAAATTAGGCTTGGGGGTCCCCCAATAGAACCAAGTTCCTGGGGGCCCCCACTTACCTGATCCCCGCCGCAGGACTTTGTTTGGTCCACAGAAGTCCAAACTTCACCTATCACGGCAGGCATTGTAATTAAACCTTCAGGGACCGGGTTCCCAAGGATTCCACTCCCCTGGACCTGTATAGCACCCTGCACAGACAACATCTTGGTCGTGGGTATGACCAGAGCTCTGGATCCCAGGGTCCAGCCCTCCTAAGAGAAGCATTACAGGCAAAACCTTGCTCTTCTGCTGCAAGGCCCGGGTACCGACCGTTTAGCTATGAAGCTTTTTTGGTGGGATCCGGAACAGCTTACTAAGGCCCAAAAGAACCTGTACGCAAGCCCAGTGAAAACACATGTTACTCTTTGGCCAACACCTTAGACACTGGCAAAAAACTGAGGTGCTCCCGGGTGGGAGGGGCTTATATAGGGGAGGGTACTTCCGGTTTGGAATTGGCCAGTGCCAACACCTGAAGGTAATCTATATAACCCATTAGTAATGACTAAGTCGCTCTGTGTCCCGTGATGTACTCCAAGAAAAGGATTTTACAGGTAAGCTGTTATAAAAATCCCTTTATTTCCCCATGTGTGCCCCCAGAAAAGAGCTCCTATCCACAAGACCCCATTTCCCTACAGCAAAAAATCACCACCCAATAAACCCCCACAGCAGAATGTCCCCCCACTAGCTAGGACCTCCTCCTCACCAGATTCACCCCCACAAAAAAAAAATCAGCAAAGAGTTCCTCCCCACCAGACATCTCTCCAGCAAATACCTTCTCCTACCAGAACCCCCTAAACAGCAGAAATCCCCCATCAGCAGAACATTTCTACCCACATGACCCCACTTCCACAGCAGACTCACCCCCCACCACCAGCAAAGAGCTCCTCCCATAGAACCCCACACAGCAGAATCACACTCTCCCCTAGAAAATAACCACTCCCCATGAAAAACCTGCACCCCCAAAGCAAAATGATTGCAACCCAGCAAAGAGTCACTCCCCACAAGACTCCCTCCCCACAGCAGAATCAGCCCTCTCTGAGCAAAGAGTTTCTTTCCACAAGACAAGACCCCTCCCCACAGCAAAATCGCTCCCTTAAACAAAGAGCTCACATGACCCCCTCCCTACTGAAGAATAAACCCATAGCAAAGATCTCCTCCCCACAAGACCCCCCCTCACACACAAACACACACACACAGCAGAATCTCATCCCAAGCAATCATGCCTATGTGAAGTTATACAAAGTTCACAAAGTGATCATCATATTTACTGTTTGCTCCTGTTGTGGCTGTGTTGACTTGTCCAATGAGACCTGTCCATTGGATGCAGCTCAAGAAATACATTAGTAAAGTACATGGACTCCCCTTGACCCATTCCTTACACTTTCCAGCTGTGACATAAGGTCAACAGTATCTCCTCATAAGGCCTGTTGCACATGGGGCATCTAGCTGCTGTGCCTCCAATCCCGGTACTACAGTGCACCTAATGCGGCGTACACACGATCGTTTTTCATGCCATTTTTTAAACCGACGTTTTTCTCGTCGTTTTTTTTCATGTTTCCTCTCAAGCCTGTCTTGCGTACACACGATCATTTTAAAAAACGTTCAAGCAAAGCACAGTGACGTACAACACGTACGCCGGCACTATAAAGGGGAAGTTCCGTTCGGATGGCGCCACCCTTCATGTTAGTAAAGTTTGTTGAGCGATGATTCGCGCTTTTCAGCCTCGTGCTTTTCAGTCCGTTACAGCGTGACGAATGTGCTATCTCCATTACGAACGCTAGTTTTACCAAAATGAGCGCTCCCGTCTCATACTTGATTCTGAACATGCACGTTTTTTTTTCACCTCCTAAAAGCATACACACTATCATTTTTCACGTTGTTAAAAAAAAAACGACATGAAAAACGATGTGAAAAAATAGAGCATGTTTGAAATTTTTAATGGCCGTTTTTCACGTCGTTAAAAATGCTCTGGAGCATACACACGATCGGTTTTAATGCCCATTTTTAAAAATGGCATTTTTAACGGCATGAAAAACGATTGTGTGTATGGGGCATAAGAGGCACAAGTGCAGCATCCAACCCAGATGCCTGCAGCCTGTCAAAAATCTATGAAAGGCTGAAATATGCTGGATGGGTGTGAACTCTGTACTGAGTCATACTCACATAGACAATGCATAGAGCCCTTGGTACTCGGTACATTGTTCAGCGCTGTACGGCATTCAGAGTCAGCAATTAAAATTGCAATTTGGGCCATAAAAACCTGCATAACTGCAGTGAAATTCTCCTTAGTTAAACCTAAAGAGAGGGCCACACCCAAAGGAGCCAAGGAGGGCTCTGACGATTGTAAGCACTCAAGCAGGGTACAACAAGGCTGTCAGTGTCAGGTCCCTGAGCAGAGCTGTTAGTGAATCATGAGCTGAATTCAGCAAGACTACTCCTCATTGGTTTGTGATCTGACATGTCGCACCGCAAATAGGAACAACTTAGCTCTAATACACTGACTGCTGGATGCAGGAGAGATTCAAATGGCTACAGGTGACCAGGTTACTGTAGGCGGCAGCAAGGACTCCTCAAGATGAAACCACATGTCTCTTGCAATAAGGAGCAGTTGAGGAAGGTGCTACCTAATGCTGTATGGTGGAAAGACAGCACAAAGTGTGTGCATGCAACCAGTGTTAATTTTGTCGGCTAAAACCGACTAAAACATTTTAGTCGACTAACTTAATACCATTTCAGTCTACTAAAATACGACTAAAACTAAAACAAAAACAATTGAGATGACTAATATAACTATCAGTGTTAATTTTGGCAGCAAATTTCGATTTAGTTTTAGTTCTAGTCTTAGGACTAAAATGGCATTTTAGTTTTAGTCCCATTTCAGTCTTCTGAAAGTGTTTTAGTTTTAGTCTTATGCTGCGTACACACGATCGTTTTTCACGTCGTTAAAAATGCAATTTTTTAACGTGGGCATTAAAAAAGATCGTGTGTAGGCTCTAGAGCATTTTTAACGACGTGAAAAATGGGCTAAATTTTTTTAGAACCTGCTCTATTTTTTCACGTTGTTTTTCATGTCGTTTTTTTCCCGTCGTGAAAAACGGTAGTGTGTATGCTTTTACGAGGGGAAAAAAACGCGCATGCTCAGAATCAAGTATGAGACAGGAGCGCTCGCTCTGGTAAAACTAGCGTTCGTAATGGAGGTAGCACATTCGTCACGCTGTAACGGACTGAAAAGCACGAGGCTGAAAAGCGCGAATCGTCGCTCAACAAACTTTACTAACATGAAGGGTGGCGCCATCCAAAGGGAACTTCCCCTTTATAGTGCCGTTGTACGTGTTGTACGTCACTGCGCTTTGCCCGAGCGTTTTTTTTAATGAAAGTGTGTATGCAAGACAGGCTTCAGAGGAAACAAGAAAAATCACGTCGAGAAAAACGTCGTTTTTGAAAATGACATTAAAAACGATCGTGTGTACGCGGCATTAGTCTGACTAAAATGCCATTTTAGTTTTAATCCCATTTTAGCCATCGTATTTTAGTCGACTAAAATCTCCAGTACATTTTAGTCTAATATAATCATTTTAGTCAACTAAAATTGAATGTTCACAACACACAGCCCCCCACAGCACAAAGCCCCCCCAGTACAGAGCATAGCCCCAGCCCCCACCCTCTGCACAATACAAACCCCCCCACAGTTCACAGCCACCCACCTTCTGCACAATACAAACCCCCCTACAGTTCACAGCCACCCACACTCTGCACAATACAAACCCCCCCACAGTTCACAGCCACTCACCCTCTGCACAATACAAACCCCCCCACAGTTTACAGCCACCCACCCTCTGCACAATACAAACCCCCCCACAGTTCACAGCCACCCACCCTCTGCACAATACAAACCCCCCCACAGTTCACAGACACCCCCCCCTCTGCACAATACAAACCCCCCCACAGTTCACAGCCACCCACCCTCTGCACAATACAACCCCCCCACAATACACAGCCACCCACCCTCTGCACAATACAAACCCCCCACAGTTCACAGCCACTCACCCTCTGCACAATACAAACCCCCCCAACAATACACAGCCACCACCCTCTGCACAATACAAACCCCCCCACAGTTCACAGCCACCCACCCTCTGCACAATACAAACCCCCCAACAATACACAGCCACCCACCCTCTGCACAATACAACCCCCCCTCCCCCACAGCCACCCACCCTCTGCACAATACAAACCCCCCAACAATACACAGCCACCCACCCTCTGCACAATACAACCCCCCCTCCCCCACAGTTCACAGCCACCCACCCTCTGCACAATACAACCCCCCCACAGTTCACAGCCACCCACCCTCTGCACAATACAACCCCCCCTCCCCCACAGTTCACAGCCACCCACCCTCTGCACAATACAACCCCCCCACAGTTCACAGCCACCCACCATCTGCACAATACAACCCCCCCTCCCCCACAGTTCACAGCCACCCACCCTCTGCACAATACAAACCCCCCCACAATACACAGCACAGCCCCCCTGCATTCCCAGTCTCCTGGGACAGCACTGCCAGTGTACTCTAAAGTTAAGAATAAATCATTGCCAGCCCTTTCTCATACACAGCTCCTCCTCCTGTGCCACTTTCATTGTAAATCAAAGTCTCTAAACTTACTTTATAGCTTCGTTCTTGCATGAACCCGGTCACGTGGCTGCTCTCCTCTGAAGATTCATGGATGGTCATGTGACGGCTCTCCTCCTCCAATCTAAAGCAACACTCGGAGGAGGAGCAGGAGGAGGAGAGAGGCCAACAAGAATGAAGCTATTGAGGTTAGAAGCTTCATTTTACAATGAGTGACACAGGAGGAGGGGTGGTTTAGGATTTTTTTCCTAATGATAGATTTGCTGGTAGTGCTGTCCAGGGATCCAGGAGAGGCGCGGTGGCTGGCTTGACCACCCCCCAACGCGTGTCACCCGGGGGCGGACCGCCCGATCCCCGCCCCCTATTAGTAAAAAACAAATATCGGCGTATAACACGCATACACTGTGTTATACACCGATATATACAGTAAATTCATGAGGGTAAACGTTCCTCCTTGCCATTAACGTCCCGTTTTCGTTCCTTGACGAAAACTGATTTTATTTTCGTCATAGTTTTCGTCAGTTGACGAAAATGACCTGTACTTTTAGTTTCGTTTTCGTCACGGTAAAAAAGCCTCTGACGAAAATTATGACGAAAACGTTTTCGTTGACGAAATTAACACTGATAACTACTAAAACTAAAATGGCATTTTAGTCAAAAGACTAAAATGGGACTAAATCTAGAATGCCATTTTAGACAAAAAACTAATGCCGCGTACACACGGCCGTTTTTAATGTCATTGAAAAAAACAACGTTTTTCTCGACGTGATTCTTCTCAAGCCTGCCTTGCCTACACACTATCCTGAAAAAAAATGCTTGAGCAAAGCGCGGTGACGTACAACACGTACAACAACACGTACGACGGCACTATAAAGGGGAAGTTCCATTCGGATGGCGCCACACTTTGGGCTGCTTTTGCTGATCTCGTGTTAGTAAAGTTTGGTGAGAGACGATTCGCTCTTTTCTGCCTCGTGCTTTTCAGTCCGTTACAGCGTGACGAATGTGCTATCTCCATTACGAACACTAGTTTTACCAGAACGAGTGCTCCCGTCTCATAACTTGCTTCTGAGCATGCACGTTTTTTCCCATCATTAAAGCGTACACACGGCCGTTTTTCACGACGAGAAAAACGACGACATGAAAAACTACGAGAAAAAATAGAGCATGTTCCAAATTTTTAATGCCCATTTTTCTTGTCGAGAAAAATGCTCTGGAGCCTACACACGATCGTTTTTAATGACCAATTTAAAAAATTGCATTTTTCTCGTCATGAAAAACGGTCGTGCGTACGCGGCATAAGACTAAAACTAAATAGAATTTTGACTAGGGATGAGCTTCGAGTTCGAGTCGAACTCATGTTCGACTCGAACATTGCCTGTTCGCACCGTTCGCCGAACAGCGAACAAATTGGGGTGTTCGCGGCAAATTCGAAAAATCTATGGGAGAAATCTAAAGTGCTAATTATAAAGGCTTATATGCAAGTTATTGTCCTAAAAAGTGTTTGGGGACCCGGGTCCTGCCCCAGGGGACATGTATCAATGCAAAAAGAAGTTTTAAAAACGGCAGTTTTTTCGGGAGCAGTGATTTTAATAATGCTTAAAATGAAAAAATAAAAGTGAAATATTCCTTTAAATTTCGTACCTGGGGGGTGTGTATGATATGCATGTGAAGTGGCGCATGTTTCCCGTGCTTAGAACTGTCCCTGCACAAAGTGTCATTTTTGAAAGAAAAAAATGCATTTAAAACTGACTCGCGGCTATTAATGAATTGTCGGCTCCCGGCAATACATACAAAAGTCATTGAGAAAAAAAAAAAAAAAAAGCGTGGGGGTTCCCCAGAATTCAATTACCAGGCCCTTCAGGTCTGGAATGGATATTAAGGGGAACCCCGCCGCAAATAAAAAAAAAAATTGACGTGGGGTTCCCCCAAATATCCATTCCAGGCCCTTCAGATCTGGCCTGGATTTTAAGGGGAACTCCACCCCAAATTAAAAAAAAAATGGCGTGGAGTCCCCCTAAAAATCCATACCAGACCCCTTATCCGAGCACGCAACCTGGCCGGCCGCAGGGGAAAAGGGGGGGACGAGAGAGCGGCCCCCCCTCCCTCCTGAACCGTACCAAGCCACATGCCCTCAACATGGGGAGGATGTCCCCATGTTGATGGGGACAAGGGCCTCATCCCCACAACCCTTGCCCGGTGGTTGTGGGGGTCTGCGGGCGGGGGGCTTATCGGAATCTGGAAGACCCCTTTAACAAAGAGGACCCCCAGATCCCGGCCCCCCCCTATGTGAATTGGTAATGGGTACATTGTACCCCTACCATTTCACGAAGAAAGCGTAAAAAAATGTTTAAAAAAACACACAAACACCTTGAAAAAGTCCTTTATTTAAAAAAAAAAAAAAAAAACATTCCAGCGGTGAAATCCAGTGTCCCGCGGCGATCCCGATGTCCAGCGCTGTCCGTCATTGGTTGTGCCTGAGCGGACCTGATGGGGAACTCCCTCTCAGTATTTTAAATGTATAGACCCGCCCCTTCTAAAGTTCCCCATCAGGTCCGCTCAGCGGACGAGATGCGGAACATGAGAAGGGGCGGGTCTATACATGTATTACCAAAGTGAGAGCAGTTCCCCATCAGGTCCGCCTCCTCGGTATGTCGGACCCGCCTACGTCATTGGCTTGAGCGGGGAACTTCCTTCACTATGTAAATTTAAATTACACAGTGAAGGAAGTTCCCCGCTCAAGCCAATGACGTAGGCGGGTCCGACATACCGAGGGGGCGGACCTGATGGGGAACTGCTCTCACTTTGGTAATACATGTATAGACCCGCCCCTTCTCATGTTCCGCATCTCGTCCGCTGAGCGGACCTGATGGGGAACTTTAGAAGGGGCGGGTCTATACATTTAAAATACTGAGAGGGAGTTCCCCATCAGGTCCGCTCAGGCACAACCAATGACGGACAGCGCTGGACATCGGGATCGCCGCGGGACACTGGATTTCACCGCTGGAATGTTTTGTTTTTGTTTTTTTAAATAAAGGACTTTTTCAAGGTGTTTGTGTGTTTTTTTAAACATTTTTTTACGCTTTCTTCGTGAAATGGTAGGGGTACAATGTACCCCTTACCAATTCACATGGGGGGGGGCGGGATCTGGGGGTCCTCTTTGTTAAAGGGGTCTTCCAGATTCCGATAAGCCCCCCGCCCGCAGACCCCCACAACCACCGGGCAAGGGTTGTGGGGATGAGGCCCTTGTCCCCATCAACATGGGGACATCCTCCCCATGTTGAGGGCATGTGGCTTGGTACGGTTCAGGAGGGAGGGGGGGCCGCTCTCTCGTCCCCCCCTTTTCCCCTGCGGCCGGCCAGGTTGCATGCTCGGATAAGGGGTTTGGTATGGATTTTTAGGGGGACTCCACGCCATTTTTTTTTTAATTTGGGGTGGAGTTCCCCTTAAAATCCATGCCAGATCTGAAGGGCCTGGAATGGATATTTGGGGGAACCCCACGTCAATTTTTTTTTTATTTGCGGCGGGGTTCCCCTTAATATCCATTCCAGACCTGAAGGGCCTGGTAATTGAATTCTGGGGAACCCCCACGCTTTTTTTTTTTTTTTTCTCAATGACTTTTGTATGTATTGCCGGGAGCCGACAATTCATTAATAGCCGCGAGTCAGTTTTAAATGCATTTTTTTCTTTCAAAAATGACATTTTTTGCAGGGACAGTTCTAAGCACGGGAAACATGCGCCACTTCACATGCATATCATACACACCCCCCAGGTACGAAATTTAAAGGAATATTTCACTTTTATTTTTTCATTTTAAGCATTATTAAAATCACTGCTCCCGAAAAAACGGCCGTTTTTAAAACTTCTTTTTGCATTGATACATGTCCCCTGGGGCAGGACCCGGGTCCCCAAACACTTTTTAGGACAATAACTTGCATATTAGCCTTTATAATTAACACTTTAGATTTCGAACGTTCGAGTCCATTGTATTTAATAGGGTTCTAAAGTTTACACGAACATTTTGTCTGTTCGCAGGTTCTGGTGCGAACCGAACAGGGGGGTGTTCGGCTCATCCCTGATTTTGACATCAAAATTAACACTGGTCTGTAGTGCATGTTCATACCTCAATAACATAAATAATAAAATATTAGATTTTTCCCTCCAGCAGTATATAATGTGTTTGGAAATTGGAGAGAAATGCTTAAATAATGCATTATAATTTAACTACACCCATTAGATTTTAGATGACTAAAATTAGTTTTAAACTACTGGAGATTTAGTCGACTAAATACAACTAAAACTAAAACAATTGCAGAAGACTAAAATGGGACTAAAACTAAAATGCCATTTTAGTCCTAATGCGGCTAACACACTATCGTTTTTCATGCCATTTTTTAAACCAACGTTTTTCTCGTCGTTTTTTTTCATGTTTCCTCTCAAGCCTGTCTTGCGTACACACGATCATTTTAAAAAACGTTCAAGCAAAGCGCAGTGACGTACAACACGTACGACGGCACTATAAAGGGGAAGTTCCGTTCGGATGGCGCCACCCTTCATGTTAGTAAAGTTTGTTGAGCGACGATTCGCGCTTTTCAGCCTCGTGCTTTTCAGTCCGTTACAGCGTGATGAATGTGCTATCTCCATTACGAACGCTAGTTTTACCAGAACGAGCGCTCCCGTCTCATACTTGATTCTGAGCATGCGCATTTTTTTCACCTCGTAAAAGCATACACACTATCATTTTTCACGTCGTTAAAAAAAACGACATGAAAAACGACGTGAAAAAATAGAGCATGTTCGAAATTTTTAATGGCCGTTTTTCACGTCGTTAAAAATGCTCTGGAGCATACACACGATCGGTTTTAATGCCCATTTTTAAAAATGGCATTTTTAACGGCATGAAAAACGATTGTGTGTATGGGGCATAAGACTAAAACTAAATCGAAAATTGCTGCCAAAATTAACACTGTATGCAACACTCCCTTAGTGACACAGAACCCATTTTCTCAGTGCAATAGCCATTTCCATGGAAATCAATGGAAGAAAGTGGTATAATAATGGCGCCCAGCAGTTCTAATAGAAGTTGCTCTCGGCGCTCAGCCCACACAGCCTACTGAGTCTGGGTCACACCACAGTCTGCACCAGCTCTGGACATGGAAAGGGTTTTGAAGCCAACACAGTACTCAACAGTCTGGAAAGTGCCACAAGTAGATTCCAGTGCCCAAAGGTCACATTCTAGGTACGACCTTCAATTAACCAGTCCAGCGGGTCCAGGTACGACATCCAAAGCTATCGCTGAGAATATGATGATCTGGATAGCTGCATAAGACACCAGAAAAGATGTCCATCCTCCTAGTAGACTATAAAAAAACTGAGACATGTTGGGAGTGAGAGGGTTTATACCAGGCCTGTCACTGGTTTTTTGTTTTCCAGTGTCCAAAACCTCCCATAGGTTTATGTAACCACTATAACCCAAATAACTCTGAATCCTGTGTCCCTCATTGAGCAAGAAAGTAAAGGTCTTTTTAGGCCTAAAATGACAAAATGTATCACCTTACCCTCGTACAACAGTTGTGTTATTCTCGCTGAAATACAAAGGTTTCTAATATGACCTGGAAGCTAGCTAGATAGCAATATTTACCAAAAAATTTTGTTCTAAAAAAGCCAGAGGTATGCATATTTCTGTCATGAAGCATTACTATGTAAAAAAAAAACATATGTAAAAAGTCAACTTAAATGCAATGAATATCCCAAATTATTTACTATAACTGCAATGTGGAAATAAGCATTTGTGAATCATAGGGCACAGAACAATCTGTAACAATACGCAAACAGAGTGTGCACCTGCCTAGTGCAATATCCTTTGGTTTGGTACCTGACATTAGTAAAATAAAAGTACAAAAACTCACAAACCAACATGTGTACAAGCTCATCAGAACAAATCCAGGAACAGAACGCCAGAAAAACTTTGGCTCTGAGGAAGAGGGCATGTCCCTTGAAACGTGTCAGCCTTCCAGACCTGTGCAGCTTCTCCTTGTGATAGGATGAGATGATATGTAGGAACTCTGGTGTTCTGTTCCTGGATTTGTTCTGATGAGTTTGTATACATGTTGGTTTGTGAGTATAATTTGTACTTTGATTTTACTAATAAAAGGTACCAAAGGATCATGCACTCCCTCTGTATGTTTATTGTTGTAGTTTGTCAAGACCACCCCAGTCTTAGGAGGGCAACAAAGTGTGGTGCTTCCATTTGGGTCAAGATTAGAACAGGGAAGCAAGAGTCTATAAGTTCTGAGTACCAAACTTGTGCACAGGAGGAATTTTTGTTTATTCCTAAAGTGATATTAAAGCCTTGTTTTTTTTTTTTCTAAAAATAACAAACATGCTCTGTGTAATGGTTTTGCACAGAGCAGCCCAGATCCACCTCTTCTTGGGTCCCACACCAGTGCTCCTGGCTCTGCCCTCCTGCCAGGTGCCCCCACAGCAAGCAGCTTGCTGTGGGGGCACCCAAGCAGGTGCACTCCTAACCCGTAGCTCTGTGTGTCTATTCACACACAGAGCTGTGGCTCTGCCCCCTCCCCATCTCCTGATTGTCTCACTGGCTGTGATTGACAGCAAGTGGGAGCCAATGGCTCCCGCTGCTACCAAAAGCCAATAAGGAGTGCGAGTCCCCAGAGAGGCAAGGCTCTCGTGAACATCGCTGGATTGAGAGGGGGCACAGGTAAGTATTAGATGGGGTCTGGGTGGCTGCTGCACAACAAAGGTTTTTTAGAATGCATGAAGGTAAAAAACCTTGTGCCTTTACATCCACTTTAACAGAACAATCTGTGTTAATCTACAGAAACCAATCAAGTTCCACCTCCTGCTCCAACAATCAATGTTTTAGTGAAAAGGGAAGGTCTATCACACTCGAGCTATGTCTGGATGAGAAACAAACATAGGCTTCAGGCAGAAAGGCAATGTAAGGCTTCATTTCCAATTTTAAATATAATGTTATTTTAAACAATAACCCTTTATATGCTTGGTACAGAAAATGAAAATGAATCCGGTTTTCTATTGATTCTGCAATGGCCACATGAAGGACATGGCAATAAAACAGAGCACAGGATCAGCTTGCAGTCTTCTGTACAAATAAACACAATATTAAGTTTGTCTATAAAAGTATTTACCTTGACAACCCTTTACTCTATTGTTTTCTATTGTATTATAGGAAAATAACATTTCTTTCCTCACATTACAATGTCAGGGCTTTGTTTCTCTGAAAGCTGGAGTGAAAGTGGCACACTCCAATACTCATGCATGACATTCTCCCTTTAAGTTATTTTCAAGCTTCATCTTCTTTTTTCCCCCACTATAACTAAAGCAAAGTCACACTCGCTACAACCATTTGCATCTAAGGAAAAGATGTTTTGCTTTGGTGATATAGTTAATGAGTCTAAAAATATTCAGTATAATAATTCTGTCAAAGCCCCCACAGTCTCCTCAATGAGCAGAAGCCTGCAGGATTCCAATGGGGAGCCAAATAATGAGCTCTCAGCATTCGTTCCCACATCGTCCAGGCGAAATATACTTGGGCCTTTATGGTTCCACATCATTAGCAACATGAAACAAAGACACATGCTTGACTTTAATAAGCGACTAAGGTTGCTGGCTTATTAGGCTGTTACCGCACATAAGCTCTATTTCAGTGTGACAAAACAGCTCGGCACAAACAAAAGGCAAGAGAGAGTTCTACAACCAAATGTATGGAGTGGTGGATTACATTGTAAATTACTGAACGAAGAGCCTTCCACCTACCGCGAGTGTCCTCATATGGATCACTCTGCTGGAGAGCAGACTGTAAAGGGCCGCCGCAATCGGTGTAGTTACATATGTGACTGAATTTTACTTGATCAACTTACTAGGAGGAAATGAACAAGCTGATTTCCCACTGGGAAAGGTTCAGATATGATTAACTGGGGCATGACCAAATAGGTCAATGATATCACAGTGCATTTGCAGCACTGTAATTAAGTGGGAAATTTCTGTGATTTGTTTTTCCTTGTTCTTCATGTAGCAATAATGCATTACCATGGATTCAGTTAGTTTCTTTCATAACAATTCACATCTACACAATCATTTTCATTTAAGCAACATTCTCATTTACATCTCTATTTCTTTTCCTCCAGCCAATAAACAAACTCATGGGAAGAATTGTATTCCAAATAAAGAAAGCATGTCTTGTATTGAATTTCTGATAAAACAGGTTGCTGCCTGAGACAGGAAATCTTTAAGGTATCAGTAGGAAAAAAGTTGAGTTAGGTCTAGGTTGATTATCACTGTAAAGGCCTTCTGCTGTCATAACCAGCACAGTGCAGCTTTACTGTCACTATTAATAGAAGAGAATGAAAGTTGTGTTCCTTAGCTTCCTAAACAGTCATAGCATCAGGATAACACAATTGGTGTTTTCTAATCCATTTCTGTGCAGTTGGTATAGCACAAGGTTAGTAAAAAAAAAAAAGATAACAGATATCAAACCCTATTAAAGTTTTCATGTCCAGTGGTAAACAAACCTTTATGACCAGACTAAAGCAGGACATACACGGTCGAATTTCGAACAAATTTTCTTTTCAAAATCAGAAAGTTCGTTTTTTTCGTGATCCGATAATGCCACCATTGATTTTCGAAATTCGGCCGACCAAACCTTTATGTTGCCGGGAATATTCTTTTCTCTACGGGAATATTCTTTTCTCTCCGGGAATATTCTTTTCTCTCCGGGAATATTTTCTTGCACATGCGCATTTTTTTTCTATTACATTTCTCGCACGATTCTCCCATCATTGATCAGAAAATCGTTAGTTTTTCAAAAAATTCCCAACATGTTGGATTCCTCAAATTTGATTGCCGCACAAAAATCGACTGTTGCTGCTGCCCACTAACGGTGTGAAATACGTACGAAAATTCTTTGATACGATTTTCGAAAGAAAATTATTTCGAAATTCGAACCGTGTATGGCCGGCCGCCTTTAGTTTTGAAGTTTTGATATGGAGCAGTTCCTAAAGTGAATATTTTTAAAAGTTGAACAGTGACATATCCTGCAAAGCAAGGAACTATTCTCCTGTATCGCTGCCTGCACCGCTGAACTGTACGCATAACAATATAACAATAATAATTTTAAAAGATTTACAGATTTATACCTGATCGGTGCCAAGCTTTTTGGTTTCTTCTGCAGGTCCCTGTGTCCTACAATGACATATGGGTCAGCCGATGGAATATTACTTTAACCACTTAAGGACCCGCTCATGTACATATACGTCGGCACTTTAAAGATTGATATCTCGGTAACGGCAGAAGCTTCTACCACAACCGAGATATCCATCTTTTCTGTGAGCGGTCCTGTAAATGATAATGGTGGTCTCTGCGGCGGGTTTCACAGTTATCGGCGTCAGGAGAGGGCCCCCCCTCCCGCTGCTCTCCCGCGCCCTCCGCCGATTAGCGGAGCCGTCGGTAGTGGCGGAGGCGATCGGGCCCTTCTCCCTCTGTGGTATGGATACGAGTGAGGGGAAGATGGCCCCCACCCATCTCCATACCATAGCATGGCGGAAGCAACGTCAAAACGTCACTTCCGCCCATACGTCTTAAAGGCACATTTTTTTGTTATTTTTTCAAATGACAATTTTTTTATTTTTTTTATTGCATTTTAGTCTAAATATGAGATCTGAGGTCTTTTTGACCCCAGATCTCATGTTTAAGAGGACCTGTCATGCTTTTTTCTATTAACCACTTCAATACAGGGCTTTTTATACCACTTCCATACCGGGCCTATTCTAGCACTTCTCTCCTACATATACAAATCATCATTCTTTTGCTAGAAAATTACTCAGAACCCCGAAACATTATATATGTTTTTTTAGCAGACACCCTAGGGAATAAAATGACGGTCACTGCAACTTTTTTTCTTGCACGGTATTTGCGCAATAATTTTTCAAAAGCCTTTTTAAAAAAAAAAAATGGTTTCATGAATTAAAAAATAACAAAACTGTAAAGTTAGCCAAATTTTTGGGGAATATATGAAAGATTATGTTACGCCGAGTAAATAGAAACCTAACATGTCACGCTTTAAAATTGCGCACACTTATGGAATGGCGCCAAACTTCGGTACTTAAAAATCTCCATAGGCGACGCTTTAATTTTTTTTACAGGTTACCTGGTTAGAATTACAGAGGAAGTCTAGTGCTAGAATTGTTGCACACGCTCTAACGTACGCGGCGATACCTCACATATGTGGTTTGAACTGCGTTTACATATGTGGGCGACTTACGTGTGCATCCGCTTCTGATCGCGAGCTACCGGGGACAGGGGCGTTTTAATTTTAATTTTTATTATTTTATTTTATTTTTTACTTATTTATTAATTTTTTTACACTTATTTTACTTTTTTTTTATTTTTTTGATCACTTTTATTCCTATTACAAGGAATGTAAACATCCCTTGTAATAGGAATGTGTGTGACAGCTCCTCTTTATTGAGAGATGCAGGGTCAATAAGACCCCACATCTCTCCTCCAGGCTGGAAAGCATGAGATCAGTGAAATTTTTTTCACCGATCTCATACTTACTAGCCGCAATGGCAGCTTTGTTTACATTTGAGGACCCGAGCCTCTGACGAGATGACTGGTGACCATCTGGTCACCAGCGCCGGAAGATTCTCTCTGGGTCCCCGATCGCATGGGAGAGCCCGGAGAAGCACCGGCGCCGGAAGATTCTCTCTGGGTCCCCGATCGCATGGGAGAGCCCGGAGAAGCACCGGATGGCGGCGGATGTCCCCTCCCGCCACCTATAAGAATGATCAAGCAGCGGAACCGCCGCTATGATCATTCTTATGGTGCACAGAATCTCCGGCACGTCAAAAGGATATCTGAATGATGCCTCTAGCTGCAGGCATCATTCAGATATCCCCTTACAAAGCCAAGGACATCATATGACGTCCACCCAGGATGGGAGATCCCATCTGTGGACGTCATTTGACTATGGCTGGGTAGGGAAGTGGTTAAGGGATGTTTACATTCCTTGTAATAGGAATAAAAGTGACCCATTTTTTTTTAAACAGTGTAAAAATAAATAAAATCAAGTAAAATAAATAAGAAAAAAAATATTGTTTTGAAGCACCCCGTCCTGACAAGCTTGCGCGCAGAAGCGAATGCATACGTGAATCATGGCCGCATATGAAAACCACACAAGTAAGGTATTGCCGCAATTGTTAGAGCAAGAGCAATAATTCTAGCCCTAGAACTCCTCTGTAACTCAAAAGATGCAACCTATAGAATTTTTTAAACGTCGCCTATGGAGATTTTCAAGGGTAAAAGTTTGACGCCATTTCACGAGCAGGCGCAATTTTAAAGCGTGACATGTTGGGTATCAAAAATTGGGCTAACTTTACTGTTGTCTTATTTTTTCCCAAAAAAGTGCACTTGTAAGACTGCTGCACAAATACGGTGTGACAAAAAGTATTGCAATAACCGCCATTTTATTCTCTAGGGTGTTAGAAAAAAAAACCAATACATAATGTTTGGGGGTTCTACGTAATTTTCTAGCAAAACAACCTGTTTTAAACTTGTAAACACCGAGTCTGGAAAACAGGCTTGGTCCTTAAAGTGGTTGTAAACCCACTTTATAAACAAAGACCTACAGGTAAGCCTAGATTAAAGGGGTTGTAAAGGTTTGTTTTTCATTTTCTAAATAGGTTCCTTTAAGCTAGTGCATTGTTGGTTCACTTAACTTTTCCTTTGATTTCCCTTCTAAATATTTTTTTTCTTTGTTTTCTTTGTCTGAATTTCTCACTTCCTGTTCCTCCTCAGTAAGCTGTTTAGTAAGCTGTTCTGGCTGACTCCACACCACTCGGATGATGGTGTGAAGTTTAGTGAGGAGAAACAGGAAGTGAGAAATTCAGAGAAAGAAAAAAAACATTTAGAAGGTAAATCAAAGGAAAAGGTAAGTGAACCAACAATGCACTAGCTTAAAGGAACCTATTTAGAAAATAAAAAACGAATCTTTACAACCCCTTTAAGGCTTACCTGTAGGTCAATGGCGGTGCGTCCATAGAGGGCGCCGGAGCGCCGCCCCCTCTCGCTCCCGCACCGCCACTGAAAGACAATACACAGATTCATGCATTGCATGAATCTGTGTATTGTCACCGCAGCCGCGCTGCCCACTATACATATGGCCGGCCTCCTGGTGAGCGCCGGCCATATGAATTAGAGCGGTGGGTGTAACTTGGAAGTGCCTATCAGAGCCAGCGGCTCTGATAGGCTTTCCGAATACAGCTCTCACGCTGTATTCGGCTTCCAAAAACTCCTCCCAGGTACGCACGGGGGTGCGTTCCTGGGAGAAGACTGTGTGGAGGTTTCAGCCAATCAGGTTCACCGGATCTGGTTACCGGTAACCTGATTGGCTGAAGCGACATCGAGGGCGGAAGAACACATCGAGGACGGCGCGGACCGAGGAAGGTAAGTGCAGGGCTGGGGGGGGGGGGGGACAGGCTGCATTTGGGGGACAAACTGGCTGAATATGGGGGACAAACTGGCTGAATATGGGGGACAAACTGGCTGAATATGGGGGGAACTGGCTGATTATGGGGGACAAACTGGCTGAATATGGGGGAACTGGCTGTATATGGGGGACACGCTGGCTGAATATGGGGGGAACTGGCTGTATATGGGAGACACGCTGGCTGCATTTGGGGGGAACTGGCTGTATATGGGGGACAAACTGGCTGCATTTGGGGGGAACTGGCTGTATATGGGGGACACGCTGGCTGCATTTGGGGGGAACTGGCTGTATATGGGGGACAAGCTGGCTGCATTTGGGGGGAACTGGCTGTATATGGGGGACAAACTGGCTGCATTTGGGGGGAACTGGCTGTATATGGGGGACAAACTGGCTGCATTTGGGGGGAACTGGCTCTATATAGGGGACAAACTGGCTGCATTTGGGGGGAACTGGCTGTATATGGGGACAAACTGGCTGTATATGGGGGCACACTGGCTATATATATGGGGACACACTGGCTGTATATGGGGGCACACTGGCTATATATATGGGGACAAACTGGCTGTATATGGGGGCACACTGGCTATATATATATGGGGGCACACTGGCTGTATATGGGGAAACACTGGCTGTATATGGGGGCACACTGGCTATATATATATGGGGGCACACTGGCTGTATATGGGGGCACACTGGCTGTATATGGGGGCACACTGGCTGTATATGGGGGCACACTGGCTGTATATTTGGGGGCACACTGGCTGTATATGGAAACAAACTGGCTGTATTTGAGGGGGCAACTTGGTGGCGTTTGGGCACAGTGGCTGCGTTTAATGGGCACAGTGGCGGCAATTTTTTATTTTTTTTTCAGTTTGTTTGTGCCCCCCCAAAAATTTTGAGCACCAGCCGCCACTGCTGTAGGTGCATGAAATATCTCCTTAACCTACACAGTTAAGGAGATATTTGCATTTAAAAGCGGCGACGCTGACGTCACACGCATGCGCATGGGGTTAACCCCATTCACAAATTCGGCTAGGTCGCAGCATTCGACGACGTAGCCGAATTTGACGGCTCATGCGCGCATGCGCGGAGTCACGTCTTCGCCGCTCCGGCCAATCACAGCGCCGGAGCGGCGCTGTGATTAACTGGAGCGGCGATACCCGGAAGTAACCTTCCGGCTATTGCCGCAGCGATGGATGCGGCTGAAGAGGGAGACGAGGACAGCTTCGGGGGCCCCGATCTAAGGTAAGTGATGCATAATGAGCTATTATGCTAGTCATATTAGCTCATTATGCCTTTCTCTTACAGCTAGTAAAAAAAATAAAAAAAAATTATAAGGGTTTACAACCACTTTAAGTGGTTAAGTGTCAAATGTAGAAGATCTTTCAGAAAGATTATGGCTGGTCATAGACGACTTGAAAGTCAAACCATGTGTGGCCCTGCAAGCACCTGGCTCAAAAAATGTAGATTAAAAAATTTACGGAACTGGGTGGAAAACTATTGGCGGAATAGTGACTGCATCTTATCAGTGCAGTCGGTGTTCAGGTATTCAGGCAGCCACTGGTACCTTGGCTACCTGAATAGCTAGTAGTGAACATCCTTTATTCATGCTGGTAGTGTGGATAAGGGAATTGATTTTCTCTTATTTAGCCTTTGGGTTTGTAGGCAGTTGCCTACAAAGAGGATTTTTTTTGTGTGCAAGTTAGTTGGTCTGATCAGGTGGGGAAGGGGTTAATTGGGTCTGGACTCTTTTATTGGGCTT
This sequence comes from Rana muscosa, assembly GCA_029206835.1. Classification (NCBI taxonomy): domain Eukaryota; kingdom Metazoa; phylum Chordata; class Amphibia; order Anura; family Ranidae; genus Rana; species Rana muscosa. Next base: position 3,177,670 of record JARGYO010005626.1, read on the forward strand.
TTTTTGCCCTGCATATTTAAATAGGTGAAAGGCCAGGTCCCAGAGTGAGCCTGCACATGGGCTGCTGAGAATACCAGAGCTTCGGAGGAATCTGCCAGCTTGGAGGACACCAGTTATGGACTACACATTTTAAGGTATGCTGCAGTTGGAATTGTGTGGAACTTGTATGGACATTGTCATGAGAGCGTTCATAGTAAAGTTTTTAAAATGTACAAAGCCTGGTCTGAAGTTATTCAAGTGGTGCAAGGTAACATATGGCGTATTAGAAGAACAAAAGCACACGTTGGGTATGAAGCAAGGTCACTATTAAAGGTTTACTAAGCAGGAGAGTGGAGTTCAAGAGCAGTTTCTGTGGGTAACCATGAACCGGTGGGAAGTGTATAACAGCAGGTCATTATGCGTGGTACCTGGCGAAGGTGACAGGTTCTCCGTTAGTGATGGGATCAGTGATCTGGCTTCCTCCCTAGTGATTGGTTCTTCCAAAGTAACAGCATGGTGTGGGAGAGTGAAGGAGTTAAGTGAGAGCATGCATAAGGTCTGTGTTAGTGCTCAGTGGGACACCATTCTGTCACTGGGAGTGAGGTGAAAGAAGTACGCTGGACTGGTGGAGAGGACACGGGCTCAGCAGTGTCCCTCCTAAATGCAACAAAGATCAAGGAAGGTGTGTAGTAACACAGGACAGCACTTCTACAGAGAGACTCTGTACATTTACCTACTGCACGCAGTGTAGGACTCATCTCTAAGCCAGGGATATGGTCATAATGTTGAATTTTTACATGAATGTGGCCCTGTCTAGTCCCTAGAATTGATGACGCGCACACAGAAAAAAGTTACCCACGTGTGCAGGGCAAATAGGCCCCACCCACAGATTAAATGAGAGAAAATCAAGAAAAGTATAGCTACCTTATTTCTTCAAAGTTGCAAGGTTTGATGATGTGGGAAGTATTTGCTTGGAAAAAATGCCACTAATAAACTTTTAAAGCAGAAGTTTAGGTATGGCAATTTTTACATAGTTACATTGGTCCAGCTTGGACCAATGTAAGTGTGCATGTGCCATACTTGTAGGATCCCGTGGAGACTGGTAATCACTTTAGTAGGCATTTCTGATGGCAACTAGCTTTCGGGTCCCAAGCCGAGTGCCTGTCCTGCTGCTTAACCGCTTGCTGACCGCAGAATGGCACTCGCCATAGCTGTACAGTAGGCACTTTAAGGAGTAAAGGGCATGCGCCCACAGCGTGCTTGCCCGCGGTGTGACACAGGAGCTCGTGCACATGGCCGGCAGCCCCGATGGCTGCCGGCTACTCGCGATTGCTCCTGAGATCTATCAATGTAAACAGACAGATCTCTGTTCTGTCAGGGTTGAGGAGAGCAATCTGTTGTTCCTAATGCTTAGGAACAACAATCGGTCTCCTCACCCAGGCAGTTCTATCCCCCACAGTAAGAATCACTCCCTAGGTAAACACAATTTACCCCTTGATCGCCCCCTAGTGTTAACCCCTTCCCTGCCAATGACATTTATACAGTAATCAGTGGTTATTTATAGCACTGATCGCTGTATAAATGTCAATGGTCCCAAAATAGTGTCAAAACTGTCCGATCTGTCCACCGTAATGTCACAGTCCTGATAAAGATCGCAGATCGCCGCCATTACTAGTAAAAAAAAAATAATAACAATACAAATGCCATAAATCTATCCCCTATTTTGTAGACGCTATAACTTTTGCGCCAAGCAATCAATATACGCTTATTGCGATTTTTTTCTTACCAAAAATATGTAGAAGAATACATATCGGCCTAAACTGAGGACGTTTTTTTATATATTTTTGGGATGTTTATTAGCGCAAAAAGTAAAAAATATTGAATTTTTTTGCGAAATACTCTTTTTTTGTGTATAGCGCAAAAAATAAAAACCGCAGAGGTGATCAAATACCACTATAAGTAAGCTCTATTTGTGGGTAAAAAAGGACGTTAATTTTGTTTGGGTACAGTGTCGCACGACCGCGCAATTGTCAGTTAAAGCGACTCAGTGCCGTATCGCAAAAAATGGCCCAGTCAGGAAGGGGTTAAATTCTTCCGGGGCTGAAGTGGTTAATGAATACAGGAGTGTTTTCTGATTGAAAAAGTGGAGACTGTGACATCACTGCCCCACTTCTCCTCCTCGTCCAATTAAAGGCTTTGTATTCATTAGGGAAATGTAAAGTGTTTCCTGATTGTCACCCATGGCAAGAGAGCAACTTCCTGTGTTCACAATGCAGCACGGTAGCCACATGGCATGGGATTGCGAAGCTAATGGAGATAACTGTAGCAGCGATGCCTGCTACAGTGATTTCTAGCTTTTATGAGCATCCCACAGGTATAGCAAGGTTGGGACGCTATCTAAAATATAGAGGGATGTCTGAGCCAGTAGTTGGGCTCAGGCGGTTGAATTACATTGAAATTCGCCTCTGTTCTAGTTGTGGATTGCCTGATAGTAATTTCCCTTTTTGCCTGTAGGTGGCGTTACCACCTTAGGCACCTGTTGGAACATGGGCAAACCATGGTGCATTGAGTGGCCCTTCTCGGCAGTGGTACGATGGGAGTGGTGAACCCGCTGTGCCTGCTGGGAGGGCATACTTAAGGGACAGACGCCATTGATCGGGGCCCGTTCCCACCCCGCAGCCCTCCGGGCATGAGTTGTGTGTGTGTGTGTGATCCTGGTCTCGGGGCCACGTTGGCCCAAGGCTGCATCGCTATCTAGTAGGCCCAGCTAGTCTGGCTGGGGCCTACATTCAGAGAGGGGATCCCAAGCTGTCCGTCCGAATGGGGAGGAAGCTATCTTGGTGAAGGAGACCAGGGGAGGACCTGCCCTGGAGGAGCCCGCAAAGTGCTGCTGTCTCGGGTGAGGCCTGGTGACTTTATTAAGGAGGGATCCACTGTACTACAAGCCCTACAGTTCGCCGGATTGGCTTAAAGGCTCTTTCCCTGTACGGCTGGAAGTTTGGGACTTTGAAATCCTGTGGCAGAGGATTCCTGGACTATCCTTTCATTCAACTTTAAAAGGTCTGTGGCAGAGGCCCACTTCACTTCAAGAGGTCTGTGGCAGAGGCCCATTTCATCTTGGGCAGTCTGTGGCAGAGACTACCCCATTGCTGATTCGTGTGTCATCCCGGCTGCTAGGCCATGTGAGAGGGGACTATTCGGGTGACCAATACCCACTCTAAACACTGAGAGTGGTAAGTGACTGTGAGCTGATATTTTTGGCTAGTAACGCTGAGTGCCTGAACCTTCCCCTACTCTTCTATACCTTCTACTTCTCAACGTTCTCTGCATAAGAAAATAAAGCCTAAGGCCTCGTACACACGACCGATTTTCTCGGCAAGAACCAGCAAGAAACTTGCTGGCAGAGAGGTCTTGCCGAGTAAATCGGTCGTGTGTACGCTGCTATCGGGTTTCTCGTCGAGAAAACCGACAAGAAACCTCGACGAGAAAATAGAGAACCTGCTCTCTATTTTCTCGTCGAGATTCTCCTCGGCATGTTTCTCGACGAGAAAAGTGAGTGTGTGTACACTTACCTGTCCTCCCGGAAGCCCGCGCATGTTCGAAATGAATTTGACGCATGCGCGGTAGCTTCCTAGGCATACGTAGGGTATACCAAGATGGCGGCGACGGCATCGAATGTGACGAGCGCATGCTCGACGTAGTCGATGACGTCACCGCGTACACTCCTTTCAAAGAACCGCGGGTTCTTTGAAACGAGCGTGTGTACACTCGGCCGGGACAAGTTTCTTGTGCAAGAATCTCGTCGAAAAAAACGACATGTTTTTTTCAACGAGAATCTCGGCCGTGTGTACGAGACCTCACTGTTTGAAGTTTTACATCTGTGTGGACATTGCATTACTACAGACTTTCCTACCCGGACAACGAAGCTGAAGAGGTAATGTGCAAAACCCAAAACTAACCAGCAGCTCCTACGGGGGTAGTGCTACACTTACATAGGTCTAAGCTGAACCAATTTAACTATGTAAAAATTGCTTTACCTAAATATTAAATAAATAGTGAATAAATTGCTTTAACAATAACTTTTAGGTGCTTTGTGTACCAAAATTACCTACCTTCATATTTTTTGTTTAGCACATATGGGGTCAGGGCCATAGCTATTTGTAATGGGGCCCAATAGAAAAACCATTAAGGGCCGGTTCACACTAGTCCGACATACACTCCGACTTCCAGAGCACAAGTCGCATGACATGTCAAAATCAATGGTTCTCTAAGAGAGCCATCTTAAGTGGCCTGATATGTGTCGGTTTGACTTTGAAAATGTTCCCTGCACTACTTTGATCCAACTTGGGCATGATTTCAGTCCATTGCTTTGAATGTAAGTCGCATCAAAGTCAGATCATCATCTTAACTGATCCGAATTGTGGCATGCGACTTGTGCTCAGAGGATCTTGAGGGGGAACCCCACACCACCATTTTTTTTTAAAATGTCGTGGGCCCCCCCAAGACCATGGATTTTGAGGGGAAGACCCGCGCCAATTTTTTTTTTAAATGGCGTGGGATCCCCCCCAAAATTCATACTAGACCCTTATCTGATCATGCAGCCTGACAGGTCAGGAAAGGGGGGGACGAGCAAGAGCCCCCCTCCTTGACCATACCAGGCCACATGCCCTCAACATGGAGGGGTGGGTGCTTTGGGGCAGGGAGGGCTCTGCACCCCCCCACCCCAAGGCACCTGGTCCCCATGTTGATGGGACAAGGGCCTCTTCCCGACAACCCTGGTCGGTGGTTGTGGGTGTTTGCAGACAGGGGGCTTATCAGAATCTGGAAGCCCCCTTTAACAAGGGGACCCTAGATCCCACCCCTGCCCCGTGTGAATGAGTATGGGGTACATTGTACCTCTACCCATTCACCAAACAAAAGTATAGTGTTACAAAAAACAAAGTACTCTACAAAGTAAGGTCCGTTGGCATGGACCATAGGGTGAGTACATGGATTGAAAACTGGCTACAAGTGCAAGTTCAGAGGGTAGTGATAAATAGGGAGTACTCAGAATGGTTAGTGGGGTCCCCCAGGGTTCTGTCCTGGGACCAATCCTATTTAATTTGTTCATAAACGACCTGGAGGATGGGGTAAACAGTTCAATCTCTGTATTTGCGGATGATACTAAGCTTAGTAGGGCAATAACTTCTCCACAGGATGTGAAAACCTTGCAAGTAGATCTGAACAAATTAATGGGGTGGGCAACTACATGGCAAATGAGATTTAATGTGGAAATGTGGCATTTGGGTGGCAAAAATATGAATGCAATCTACTCACTGGGGGGGAGAACCTCTGGGGGGAATCAACGATGGAAAAGGACCTGGGGGTCCTAGTAGATGATAGGCTCAGCAATGGCATGCAAACAAAGAACCCAGAATATTGGCATGCATTAAAAGGGGATTAACTCAAGAGATAAAGCAATAATTCTCCCACTCTACACAACGCTGGTCCGGCCGCACCTTGAGTATACTGTCCAGTTCTGGGCACCAGTCCTCAGGAAGGATGTGCTGGAAATGGGGAGAGTGCAGAGAAGGGCAACAAAACTAAAAAAGGGACTTTAGTTATGAAGAAAGATTACAAGCACTGAACTTATTCTCTCTGGAGAAGAGATGCTTGAGAGGGGATATGATTTCAATTTACAAATACCATACTGGTGACCCCACAATAAGGATAAAACTTTTCAGCGAAAGGGAGTTTAATAAGACACGTGGCCACTCATTAAAATTAGACGAAAAAAGGTTTAACCTTAAGCTGCGTAAAGGGTTCTTTACTGTAAGAGCGTCAAGGATGTAGAATTCCCTTCCACAGGCGGTGGTTTCAGCGGGGAGCATCGATAGTTTAAAAAAAATATTAGATAAGCACCTGAACGACCATAACATACAGGGATATATAACGTAATACTGACATATGTAGCACTGCCCCCGTAGGTTTAGTTTTGGGCTTTGCACGTTACCTCTAGGTTCGTTGTCAGGGGAAGAAAGTCTGTAGAAACTGCAATGTCCACACAAGATGTAAAACCTTCAACTGTTGGGTTTTATTTTTGCTGCAGTTACTTGTAGAGAAGGTAGAAGGTATGAGAAGAGAGGGGAAGGTTCAGGTACACGTTGCAGAACACACAAAAATGTTTAAAGTCATTCACCACTCTCCCTTTTGAGTGGGTATTGCTCACCCGGATAGACCTCTCTCACCTGGCCTAGCAGGATGATGCACGAACCAGTATGAGAATAGTCTCTGCCACAGACCGTTTGAGAACAAATATGGATATCCAGGAATCCTCTGCCACAGGATTTCAGTCCTGAACTTCCAGCCGTGCAGTAAAAGAACCTTCAAGCCAAACCGGCAAACTGCTGGGCTTTTAAAGTAGTGGATCCCTTCTTAACGAGGTCACCAGACCTATCCCGAGACATTAGCACTTTGCTGGTCTCCTCCTGAACAAGTCCTCCCCCGGTTCCCTTCGTTAAGCAGCTTCCTCCCTTTTGGTGGACAGCTTGGGATCCCCTTTAGGATAGTAGGCCCCAGTCATTATAACTGGGCCTGCTCGCTAGAGATGCAGCCTTGGGCCAACGTGGCCCCGGGCCGAGAACACACACACACACCTCACGCCAGGAGGGCCACGATGCGAAGAAGAGACCCGCACAATGGTGTCTGCCCCTTAAGTATCCCTCCCAGCATGCACAGCGGGGCACCGCTCCCACTGAATCGCTGCCGAGAAGGGACACCCAATACCCCATGGTCTGCCTGCGTTCCAACATGGACCTGAGGTGGTACGGCCACCTTCAGGCAACAAGGGAAAATACTATCAGGCACCACCTTAGCCAGGACAGAAGCAATTTGTATATAATTACATAAGTCTGACCCCAACTATTGGCTCAGACACCCCCTAAATTTACAATAGCGTCCCAATCATCGGGGCAAGGCGCTACACATATAATCACACACATAGATTGGACTTGATGGACTTAAAAAAGACGGCTTTGGAAAAGTCCTTCATTAAAAATAAACAATGTCCCCAGTTGTAGCTCCGTGTCTTCTTTCTCCGGTCTTCTCCCTCAGCTTCTTCTCCTGGTTCTTATCCCTCAGCCGATGACTCCTTCCTCCGTCCACTTTGTCTTCCTCCGACGCTGCCTCCTGCTGTTATGTCAGGTCCAGTGTCTGCCATTTCTTATATAGCCATGGAGGGTGTCCATCTGGGGGACGTCACACAGAGACCCCGCCCTATGGCTATATAGGAAATGGCAGACACCGGACCTGACATAACAGTGGAAGGCAGCGTCGGAGGAAGACCAGGTCGGCAGAGGAAGAAGTCATCGGCAGAGGGAGAAGAATCGGGAGAAGAAGTGGGGGGAGAAGAGACGGGAGAAGAAACGGGGGGAGAAGAGACGGGAGAAAAGAAGTGGAGGGAGAAGAACCCGGGAGAAGAAGCGGAGGAAGAAGACACGGAGCTACGACGGGGATATTCTTTATTTTTCCAAAACCATCTCTTGTTTTTGGTAACACCACACTTTACCATATTCATTCACATGTGGGGTGGGATCTGGGGGGCCCCCTCGGTAAAGGTGGCTTCCAGATTCCGATAAGCCCCCTGCCCGCAGACCCCCACAACCACTGGCCAGGGTTGTCAGGAAGAGTCCCTTGTCCCCATCAATGGAGGTCAAGTGGTTAAAAAGTATTTACATTTTTACAGTCAAATTTGAGAAACCCACACTATAAGTTTTTCATGTGTTTCCACACATCATATTTAAAAACCATACAAAAAAATGAATTCCAATTTCTAGTTAGTATCTCCAGAGCAGGTTTATACACATGACTCTATATGCAGCTTGTATTGTCATAATAGCTTTCAGTGAGTAATTGTAATGAAAGATTTAGGGACAAATTAATTCAAAAGTACATTAACATACAACAGACCACCCAAACCTTGAGATCTTTAACCTTTTATTAGGAGAGTGCACACAACTAGCCTACAAATATTCTTTCAAAGGACTGAAGAGTCTTCTCAATATTTTGCCTACTCTGCATGCTCCAAAATCTTCCTGGAAGGATGGTAACATTACGCCCAGCAATGCAGAAGATGGGCTAAGGCAGTGTTTCTCAACTCCAGTCCTCAAGGTGCCCCAACAGGTCATGTTTTCAGGATTTTCCTCAGATGAAACGGCTGTGATAATTACTAAGGCAGTGAAACTGATCAAATCACCTGTGCAAAATAATGAAAAGTCTGAAAACATGACCTGTTGGGGCACCTTGAGGGCTGGAGTTGAGAAACCCTGGGCTAAGGTATTTAAAAGTCTAACTGTTTTTACAGGTACCTTTTACACCTACTAACAATAGGTGATCTCTCTGTAAAGGGGGAGGTGACCTAGGCAATTTGGACAGTCCTTGCATTTATTGCAACACATTTTAATGCACTAAGAAATGTGTGCACAATGCACTAGGGCTCCAAAGTTTAAAAATCAACCCCCCAGTGTTAAAGGAAAAATAAACAGTTTGTCCATTTTAGGAAAAAAAAAAAAGTTTTTCATCTTAATCATTCATGGTCACATCATCTTAGAACATATCTTTTTCCACACAGATTTAATTTGACAATCCATTTATTACACTGGTTACCTTGTGCTGCCACATTTTAATTTGCTCAGCAGTTTTTCAGTTCTGAATGACATAACACTTCCTCTGAAATGCCCAGTACCATTAAATACTGAGTCCCTCATGGCACAAGTCTTTTCTTTCCAAAATGGCATGAAACAATGAAAATATTTTCCAGTGCAGCTTTCCTCCTCAAATTTACCTAAAATCATTATTGACAGATTATATCCTATATTATGTAAAATTTATTGAAATGTTTTTGTTAATGTATTGCAGTTGTTCTGGAAATGTGAACAATTCACTGTGCCTAGATATTAGATTATGACTTTACAAGCAAAGATACTCACCCTATAGACATCAATCTTATGTTCATTATGTAGCATACAGTATTTATAAAGCAGTGAATGTATATTCACCAAACAATGATGGCAGGTGAATCAATCACTGTCATTTAAAACATATGCACCAGGAATATTCACCTACCGCAATTGTCTGGTGAGTATCACGTTCACTGCTTCTAAATATACAGTAAATGCATTCACAAGCTGTTAGGCATTTTTCTCAATGCACAAAAGGGCAGTATTAAAATGAAAATAAACGACAGCAACGGTCAGTGTTCATATATTTCTACTGCTCCTACCTACAAGACGTCTAAAGGCCTGTACACGCGTTTGGATTTTCCAACGGGAATTGTTTGATGGCAGGCTGTTGTCGGAAAATCCGACCGTTTGTATGCTCCATTGGACAATTGTTGCCGGATTTTCCACCAACAAATGTTGGATAGCATGCTTTAAAATTTTCCGACACCAAATATGTGTTGTTGGATTATCCGATCGTGTGTACAGTAAGTCCTTCAGAAAAAAATCAAAAGTACAAACACGCATGCTCAGAAACAATGCTAACCATAACACAACATTAGCAGAAGTTGCCCAAAGGTTGGCGCGAACGAGCTGAAAAACCATGTAGTTTTGTGTTTGTTGGCCGACAATTCTTTGCTGTTTATATGCAAGACAAGTTCATGGCCAACGCCCTTCGAACAAAAGTCCTACGCTTTGTCCGCAGAAAATCCGATCGTGTATATCAGGCTTTATTCTAACCAGAATATATGAGTGGAAGCTGAATAGCCATGGACAAAAGTATTCAGAATCATAATGTGCGGTAAAGGTAAATTAAGTTGAAAATGACATGTAAATAAGCATCCAACATTTTTTTGTCCCATATTCAACTCAACAAACACTTCACATTCACAGAAATGTTTTGATCATCCCTGTGTAATTCACATGCGGTGAAGCATGGTGCGTTTTGATCCCATTAATTTTAAATGGGCTAAATCGCACTGGACTGCACCAAAAGTAGTGCATGCACTTCTTTCGAAAACACACTGCAACCGGATCGCATGGTACTCAGTGCAGACAAATGCACTGAGTTTGCAACCTGCAATTTGGAAAGCATTAACCTAACATTGGCACCCACTGCAGATTGCAACTGCAGTGTGTTTTGAACGTGGTGCTGGAAACGCAGGTTTCCAGCACCACGTTCTGATGTGAATGGACACTTATGAAATATTCTTGCAAATAATAGAACAAATAAAGATGGCATTTACATAAATACTGGTACCCCTGAGAACCTGAAAGACATATTAAATTCTAGTGATCTTCCAGACAATTCACTTTAAAGTGGTTGTAAACCCTTACATACCACTTTAACATACAGGTAAGCCTAGATTAAGGCTTACCTGTAGGTGCAACAAATATCTCCTAAACCTACATGGTTTAGGAGATATTTGCAAAAGAAAGGCACCGCTGTCTACGGCGCATGTGCTGTAGACAACGGCGCGCAGGCGTACTGACCGTGAGTCAGGAAGCCGTGAATGGAGCCACGAGTGGCGGCACCCACGAGCATGCACAGGAGTGACGTCACGCGACTCCGGCCAGTCACAGAGCCGGAGTTTGCGGCCCCTGGAAAAAGAGGGGTAAAGATGGACGCTCGCTGCCTTGGAGGAAGATGGCGACATTGCAGGCTTCTACTGCAGGTAAGTGTCACATAATAGGCTACTATGCGATGCATAGTAGCCCATTATGCTTTACCTTTGCAGAGAAACAAAGAGGAAGTAAACCCATCAGGGTTTACTTGCTCTTTAACTACTTGCCGACCAGCCGCCGTCATTATACAGTGGCAGGTTGGCTCCTCTGCGCAAATCGCTGTAGCTGTACGGCGGCCGCTTTAATGGATATAATGGCTAGTGATCAGGAACAGTGACCTCTCTCTAGTCCCTGTCAGTCCCCTCCCCCACAGTTAGAAACACCTCCCTAGGAAACACTTAACCCCTTGATCACCCCCTTGTGTTAACCCCTTCCCTGCCAGTGACATTTATACAGTAATTAGGGGCCATTTTTAGCTCTGATCGCAAAAAAGTGTCAAAAGTGTCTGATCTGTCTGCCGCAATGTCGCAGTCCCACTAAAAATCGCTGATCACCGCTGTTGCAACAAAAAAATTAATTATAATAAAAATGTCATAAATACATCCCCTATTTTGTAGATACTATAACTTTTACGCAAACCAATCAATATACACTTATTGTGTTTTTTTTTTTTACCAAAAATATGTAGGAGAATACATATTGGCCTAAACTGATGAATACATTTATTTATTTATTTTTTGGATATTTATTGAAGCAAAACATAAAAAATCTTGTTTTTTTCAAAATTGGTGCTCTTTTTTTGTTTATAGTGCAAAAAATATTTTGTTTGGGTACAGCATCGAACGACCGGACAATTGTCAGCTAAAGCGACGCAGTGCCGTATCACATAAAATGGCCTGGTCAGGAAATGTGTAAATCCTTACAGGGCTGAAGTGGTTAATTAAAATCACAGGTGCATGTAATCTCTTAACTAGTCAGTCAGCCTATTTGAATGGAGAAAAATCCTGACTTAGGAATTGTATGTCATTTTGTGCACTACAGCCAACTCGAACAAGAGAATAAAAAAGTCTGGTAAGGAAAGAATGAAGGTAACAGACAAACACTGTAATGGTAACGTCTACTAAACTATCTCCAAGGAGCTTCATGTTCCTCTGACTAGGGTTGTTAATGTTATCAAAAGGTTGAAGGTTCATGGGACCATAGCCACCAGACTGAACAGATGTATCATTCGAATGGTGGAGGAAGAACCAATGGAGAATTCAAAATACTTTCTGGCTGACCTCCAAGATGTATGTGCAAAATCTATAAATGTCTAAATGAAAGTGGACTGCACAATAGAAGACCGAGGAACACCCTTTCCCTTAGACTTCTCAAAGATAGACATAAAAAAGGCATAATTAAGTTTCCTTTAGTGCATATTAAAACATTCCTTTTCAAAGAATGTTCTTTGAACAGATTAAAGTGGTTGTAAACCCGGTAAAATATATATATATTTTTAAACCAACCTGGAAGAGAAAGGCATAATGAGCTAATATGACTAGCATAATAGCTCATTATGCATCACTTACCTTAGGTCGGGGCCCCCGAAGCCGTCCTCGTCTCCCTCTTCAGCCGCATCCATCGCTGCAGCGATAGCCGGAAGGTTACTTCCGGGTATCGCCGCACAAGCCAATCACAGCGCCGCTCCGGCGCTGTGATTGGCCGGAGCGGCAGAGACGTCACTCTGCGCATGTGCGCGAGAGCCGTCACAATCGGCTACGCCCAGCTATTGCTGGGAAGTAGCCAATTTTGTGAATGGGATTAACCCCATGAATGCGCCGTTGTCTACGGCACGCATGCGCTGTAGACAGCGGCGCCTGTCATTTTTTGTAAATATCTCCTAAACCGTGTAGGTTTAGGAGATATTTCTTGCACCTACAGGTAAGCCTTAATCTAGGCTTACCTGTAGGTCCAAGTTGAAAAAGTGGGTTTACAACCACTTTAAACAAAATTAAAGTGTTTTGGAAATCACAAAAAAAGACTAATTTAGATGTAGCTCCCCGTTTGAAATGTCGATACAATTGTGGTTCTTTTAAATTGAATACCTCTGTGTTATTGGGTTGCTTTGCGGTCTATGGCACCAGGGGCCTTGAATCTTTGAAGAGCACTATCATACTGGAAGATAAACAAGGTATTTTGGAGAAAAACCTAATGGCGGGTGTTAGAAAAAATATTTCTAAGATAACCCAAGTATAGTTCTGAAATAAGCATTTGACTTTTAAGAAGTAGCCAGTGGATTCCTGTTCTAAATACAATAGAACAAATATGGAAACAGCTGAAACTCACAGTTACGAGAGAAGGAGCCAATCAACTGGAGTAGTTTGCTGAAGAATGGGACAAATTGCTAGTTAAGAACGACAGCTACAGAAAGTGCTTCATTGTAGTTATTCCTCAAAAGGGTGTGGTATGAAATATTAAATTTGGAGTATCAGTAATTATTAATACGTATAATATGTCCATGCCATATTCCTTTGTTTTATCATTTACAAGAATATGTTCAGTCAAAAAGTAAAAGTAAAATGTCTGCTCTATGGACTAAAGTATAGTTAGTTCTTCAAAATGTTAGGTCATGTATTCATTCACAACAATGTACCCATCTTATTGCAACAAACTGAATTGGAGACATATCAGCTGACCTGGTATTGTCTGGACCCAGATGAGTATAAATTCAGCCTTGGTCTAGACATCACCAACCAGTCAACCCTTTCTCCTGTTCTTTCCTACAAGTGTCTTCATGAGAGTGAAATGGTGAAAATGACTTTGGAATCATCAGTGAATACAGTTCTTTCCCAATAAATTATCAAATTCACCTGTGTCCTAAATAGAGATGTAGAATTTCAAGACATTTTTAGACCATGGGAAAAAACATTTTTCCCTGTTTTTTTTCCTGGAAAAAAATGCATTTTTGAAAAAAAAAATCTCTGTAAAGTAGTTTTACAAATTAAAGTCATTTTGTTACATTGGGAAGGTGAATGCAGTGTATATAAAAATATTATGCTTGAAATAAAAGAACAGCTTTTTCAGTAAATAAAGTAAACTTGCTATTTAAAATGTTATAATTTTATTACAAATGGATTTTCAAGGACTGTATATGTTAAGAACATTTAACCTATATGTGATAATAGGTAACCACTCCTTTCCCTCATAATAATGTAAAAGCCTCCTGCCAATATGCATTTCAGTAATTGACTGATCCAGAAGCAAATATTGCTCTTATAAAAGATTTATCTATTTTGTCCAGATTTCCAGGTGTAATTCTCTCTATAAATTAAGGTATTGTGTATTTTTGGGAGGCTGTGATTTGTAACACGTTCTTACTTGAAGATGCTGCTGGTGAAGAAACACTTTGTGATGATCCAGAAGCAGCAGAAACGTGTCTGGAATGAGAGCTCTGGAGGGAAAAGCTACTTGCACTTTCATTATGGTCCTCATCATTTAATTTCATAAGTATTTTTTAATGTCTTTGGGGTACCTCTGGCATGCAAGGATGAGTTTTGTCATCCTTGTAGCATTTGGAAAATAATATTTCTCCTCACAATATTTGCAAATGGCAGCTTTGCTTTCAGCAGAAATTGCACGTTGGAAATGTTTCTAAACTCTAGATGTCGGTCTCACCATTTTACTGAGAAGAGGAAAAGAAAAAACAATTTTCTGAGCAGACTATAGGTAACCCGTTATGCTGTGATGGTGGAGAACATTAATAGGAATCATTTAAAGGTCATAAAGATAAACTAATTTGTCAGACAAATTTACCCTCTTACCTGTCAATTAAGGGTTGAGAGGACAGAAACTATCATCTACTGTATCCCAACAATTAACCACCTCAAAGAGGTACAAGATGGTGCCCACAAACAAACTAAACTGGAGTCTTTCCCCATCAGTGCCTCCTAGTGGCAAAAATGCATATTTCTCTTGTTTGAGACCTGCATTGAGAAGTACAGTGTTACTTGAACTCTATTCCGGGATTTGCTTGTCTTCAGCTGAGAGAACTGTATAGACTTTACTCTGTCTCAGAAATATTTAATTAATGTCTTCATTATATAAAGAATGTATACCATGTCATAGATATATTACTTATCATTGTAAAAGAACATATTCCACACGTTATTTAAATCTTTCTGAAAAAAACCCCCCAAAAAATAACCATAAAAAACAAATGCTTCCTTTTTTCCAGGCCTTCCCACCATCTCTAGTTCTAAATCAAGTATGCAAATTCTCTGAATCCAATTCTCTGAAAAATTTAGTGTCAAGCCCTGTACACACGATAGGTTTTACAGATGAAAACAGTCCGATGGACTTTTTTCATCGGACAAACCGATCGTGTATGGGCCCCATCGGTCTTTTTTCCATCGGTGTTTAAAAATAGAACATGTTTTAAATTTATCCGATGGTTAAAAAACCGATAGCAAATTACTATCGTCTGTGGGGAACTCCATCGGATAAAAAACCCACGCATGCTCAGAATCAAGTCGACGCATGCTCAGAAGCATTGAACTTCATTTTTCTCGGCTCATCTGAGTGTTTTACATCACCGCGTTTGGAACGGTCGGTTTTTTGAATGATGGTGTGTAGGCAAGACTGATGAAAGTCAGCTTCATCGGTTTTCCGATGGAAAAATCGGTTAAAAAAACCATAGGAAATCCGATCGTGTGTACAGAGCTTCAGTGTGTGTTTGTAAAAATTAAATGAGGATTCTAAAAATTGAAAAAAGCACACCTTTCCGAAAAAAGCCACTTTATATTTTTTCCAAACTATTTGTTTAGTTCTGTGATATGTCTCACCCTACCATGCCATAAATCTCTTTTCAGTTTTAGTCAACTGTCGATATGAGATGCTTTGTTTTGTTGATGTTGCACTTTAACTTATAATTCAGTCATGGAAAAAACATTCAAATTTCAGCAATTGAAATACATTTATGTAAAAAAAAATCGAATTAAACATAAATTAGGTTATAAATGAAAACCCATTGAGCATTACTCATCAAAAATCTCATCAAATAAAATGTTACACATTTTCAAAAACTGACTAGGCACATATTTAAATTCCACTACTTTACTTTCAGTTTCATACAGAGACATACTGCCTGCCATTCACAATCTGCTTGAATTACATTTCATACATTCTGGGCTATATTTGTCAACATAGAATTCTGAAATAAATACTGTTGTATCATAGCAACCAAATTATGTTCCACCTGCCTTTTTATGTATGATTCAAATGGAAAGGTGTGCTTTTTTTTTAAAATTCAGTTATTTAAGCCCCATGCGCACGAGACGCCGGTGCAAACTCTGCTGAACACACGTTTTTAAAGGCTAAAACCGGCGTTTAAAAACGCCCGTTTAGCGGCGTTTTCGTCTACAGGCGTTTAGTTAAGAAACATCATAAGACCCTCCCTAAGCTCAAAAAACAGTATTATTTAAGCATTTCAGCCATTTTGGGAGACCAGTAGCTGAGAGAGCAGCAGTGTACTTGTATTTAGAATATCACTTGCCACATCATCTGCCACAAGCTGTGGATTGTCCACTTGCCACGTCACCTGCCACATCACCTGGCCACGTCACCTGCCACAATTTGTGGATTGTCCACCTGCCACGTCACCTGGCCACGTCACCTGGCCACGTCACCTGCCACAATTTGTGGATTTCCACCTGCCACGTCACCTGGCCATGTCACCGGCCACAAGTTGTAGATTGTCCACTTGCCACGTCACCTGGCCACGTCACCTGCCACAATTTGTGGATTGTCCACCTGCCACGTCACCTGTCATATCACCTGGCCACGTTACCTGCCACAAGTTGTGGATTGTCCACTTGCCACGTCACCTGCCACGTCACCTAGCCACGTCACCTGTCACAATTTGTGTATTTCCACCTGCCACGTCACCTGGCCACGTCACCTGCCACAAGTTGTAGATTGTCCACTTGCCACGTCACCTGCCCCAATTTGTGGATTGTCCACCTGCCACGTCACCTGCCACGTCACCTGGCCACGTCACCTGGCCACGTTACCTGCCACAAGTTGTGGATTGTCCACTTGCCACGTCACCTGGCCACATCACCTGCCACGTCACTTGGCCACGTCACCTGCCACAATTTGTGGATTTCCACCTGCCACGTCACCTGGCCACGTCACCTGCCACAAGTTGTAGATTGTCCACTTGCCACGTCACCTGCCCCATCACCTGGCCACGTCGCCTGCCACAATTTGTGGATTGTCCACCTGCCACATCACCTGCCACGTCACCTGGCCACAAGTTGTGGATTGTCAACTTGCCACGTCACCTGGCCACGTCACCTGCCACAATTTGTGGATTTCCACCTGCCACGTCACCTGGCAACATCACCTGCCACAAGTTGTGGATTGTCCACTTGTCACGTCACCTGCCACAAGTTGTGGATTGTCTACAGTGCAATGCAAGCAATTACAGTTTTTTTTATATTTTTTTAATGGTTTTTCATCATTTGCCATAATTTTTGAGATTTGTAATGTAAAAAAATAGGTCACTTTTAAAAACGCTTATAAACGCAAACGCGGCTGAATGCGGTTGCCGCGTTTAGCTGCGTTTAACGGCGTTTCGCGTCTGAAACGTGGAAAACTTTTGCGTCTGAACCCATTTTTTTGCTTCTGGAAAAAAGAGGTTAAACGCAACTGCGCAGTAGGGAACCGGGAAGTGAAGCCGCAAGGCTTCACTTCCTGATTCCCTTACCGAAGATGGCGGCGGCAGCATCCGAGGACCAAGGGACGGGTCAGCCTCGGGTGCCTACATCGTGAGCGCGCTGGACAGGTAAGTGTCCATATTTTAATAGTCGGCAGCTGCAGTATTTGTAGCTGCTAACTTTAAAAAAATAAATTGGCGGACCTCCGCTTTAAAGTGATATTAAAAGAATGTATTCACATTTTTTGTGAAGAAAATGTTTCCCATGTCTCTCCCAAGGGGGAGATTGTGGGAGATGTGGGTTTTAAAGTGCCCAGAAACAGTAAACCACTATGCTAAGATACATAAAATCTCAAAATATTTTATTTATACAAAATTATTTTAAAAACAAAAGGAGTACAGACTCAGTGTGAATTGGTATATTCAAAACCATAGATATAAAAAAAACAACCATCTGTGCTTGGATAGATAGCAGAAGGTATATGGATTAACGCATTTCACCCAAGAGGAGGGCTTCTTCAGGATCCACCTTGCCGTATAACAAAGTTTACAATTCAGACAAAAATCAAAAAGCATCAAACAAATTATGTAGGTATATGCTAGATATCCAGTAGCACACTGACCAGAGTTGAAATCTTTGATCTATGACATATAGATAGAAATAAGGAGACAAAATTGCCACCATAGAAGAGCCATCACATGGATATAATCTCAAAGTGCAAACATTTGGTAGGACATTGATGTCACTGATTAGAGGGTCCAGTTAGGGGGTTGTGTTTACAGCCATAACCCAAAACCACCGAGTTCAGGTACACAGATAATGGGACAGAGACCACAAATACACACAGCATGAGCACATGCCAAGTAGAGGACACAAAATGGCGGAATATACACTTATACTCATATCCTCTCGATCCTATGCTGCATTTGTCCCCAGTCACTTATAAGACTGAGAACTGAGTAATCAAAGACCGCTGAATACTCAGTTCTCAGCCTTTAGTGTGCAGAGAGCCGGTGACTGTCAGTCACCAGCTCTCTGCTCTGCCCCTCCAGTGCTCACTGGAGTGCAGGACTGTAGGGGTGCGGTGGGGTGGTAGTGCCTGGTTCAGGCTCTCAGCAGTGTGCTAAGAGTCTGAGCCAGCTTCCATTCAAGGCATCTGGGTAGATCCCAACTGTAAAGTTGGGATTTATTCAAAGCCTGGCCTGCCTGAGTGACATCAGCCAACAGCGGGTCACAGAAGTGCAGAACCAACTGCACTCCTGTGATCCCCAGGAGAAGTACAGCCAAAATGGCTTTGGCTATACTTCTTCTTTAACTCAATAAAGTACCTTCTATTGATCTCAGCCTACTCCAAATCTAATGCCGCGTACACACGATCATTTTTCCCGTCGGGAAAAATGAAATTTTTTCCTTTGGACGAGAAAAACGATCGTCTGTGGGCTTTTTGCCGTTTTTCCCGACGGGAAAAACGGCATTAATCACGACGAGAAAAATTAGAACATGCTCTAATTTTTCTCGTTGTGATTCCTGTCATTTTTTTCCGCTGCAGTTTTCCCATAGGGAAACACTGCCGCGGAGCCTACACACGGTCGTTTTTCTCGCCAAGAGAAAAATTGACAGGAAAAACGGCCGTGTGTGGGGGAACAAGCCGTTCTCTCGTTTTTCCTGTCGTGATTCACGGCGGTGTTTTCACCGCCGTGAATCACGATCGTGTGTACGCGGCATTAGAATTCCTTTTTTGTTGCAGCTGGCTTCCAGTTAGAGGGTGGCTACATTCATTCTCCATGGTTCCACTGTATGGGAACATAACTACCCTCTTTTTGCTCACTCATGAGATAGACTGGAGACTATGAGATTTGTGGTGCGTAGTGATGAGCCGAACACCCCCGGGTTCGGTTCGCACCAGAACCCGCGAACGGACCGAAAGTTCGAACGAACATTAGAACCCTATTAAATACAATGGATGCGAACGTTCGAATTCTAAAGTGCTAATTATAACAACTATTATGCATGTTATTGTCATAAATAGGGTTTGGGAACCCGGGTTCTGCACCAGGGGACATGTATCAATGCAAAAAGAAGTTTTAAAAACGGTCGTTTTTCGGGAGCAGTCATTTTAATGATGCATAAAGTGAAAAAAAAAAAGTCAAATATTCCTTTAAATATCGTACCTGGGGGGTGTCTAAAGTATGCCTGTGAAGTGCCACGTGTTTCCCGTGTTTAGAACTGTCCCTGCACAAAATGACACTTCTAAAGGGAAAAAAAGCCATTTAAAACTGCTTGCGGCTTTAATGTAATGTCTGGTCCCGGTAATATGGATGAAATTCTTTAAGAAAAATGGCATAGCTACCCCATGACCCCCCCCCCCCTACCCCAGCCCATTACCAGCCCCTTTGGGTCTTGTATGGATATTAAGGGGAACCCCGCACATAAAATAAAAAAGGCCCTATATACTCTGAACAGCCGTATACAGGCGGTGCATACAAGACAGGGACTGTAGGTTTGTTCTTATGTAGAATCTGTTTGTAATTTTGAACAGGTACATTGTTGAAGTGTAGCTCCAGCCCAAAAATCTATTTTTAAACTTTTTGGGAAACATAGGTAAGGGTTATCACCCCTGTAACATTTGTTTTGCTGTCTGTGCCCCTGTTCAGAACATTTCACCTCACTTTCCGTCCCAATGACAACTGTTTTTAAAATGTGGTGTTTTTCTTGAAACAAGGATTGCTGATAAAGCATCAGTACAGATGAGACCCCTTTCTCCCATATTTATTCTTACAGGAGAGAATTTTCCTTTCTAGGGGTAGATTTCCTCTCACTTCCTGTTGTCTTCTTTCGTTTGCAAGTAGGAGTCGTTTGTAAGTTGGATGTTTGAAAGTAGGGACCTGCCGTATATACTCTGCAGAAATAGGCCCCTTAGTTGTTGGTGTTGGCACAACACTGTAAGCACTCAGTTACTCTTGGTTGGTGCTGGAACGCCCTGCTGTCAACTATTATATCAGGAATTTTAATTACATATAATTGTTGAACAGTGGTAGTAAAAATTGGGGCTTTGATGGTGGTGCTGGTGCCACAACACTGTAAGCCCTGACAGTTACTCTTGGTGGGTGCAGCAATGGGCCCTGCTGTGAATTATTAGATCAAGAATTGTAATTACATGCCCCTTTTGAACAGGGGCTGAAAAATTGGGCCTTTCGTGGTGGTGGTGGTGGTGGCGTTGCCACAAGACTGTAAGCCCTCAGAGTTACTCTTGGTGGGTGCAGCAATGGACCCTGCTGTGAATTATTAGATCAAGAATTGTAATTGCATGCCCCTGTTGAACAGGGGCTGAAAAATTGGGCCTTAGGCACTGGTGGCACAACACTACAACCCCTCACAGATACTGTACTTGGAGCACAGCAATGAGCCCTGTTGCAAAGTATTGCTTCAAAAATTGTAATGACACGCCCCTGTTAAACAGGGGCTGAAAAATTGGGCCTTAGGCACTGGTGCCACAACACTCCAACCCCTCACAGATACTGTACTTGGAGCACAGCAATGAGCCCTATGGCAAATTATTGCTAAAAAAATTGTAATTACACGCCCCTGTAAAACAGGGGCTGAAAAATTGGGCCTTAGCCACTGGTGGCGGCACCCATAAACAAAAATGATCTTCCAAGCTATCATCATCAATCGTATCATTGAGGACTCGGAGGAGGAGGATAGCCAGTCAACATAACAGCACAGGCACTCAGCATCAGCATCAGTCTTGAAGGGATGTGACATGTTAAAATCAATTAGTCTGTTATATCAGCATCAGGTGTGTGGTAGCTGGTGGTGATCCAAGACTGGTTCATCTTGATGAAAGTCAGTCGATCAACCGAGTCGGTGGACAGGCGCACCCTGTGATCCGTGACAAATCCTCCAGCAGCACTGAATGTGCGTTCCGAAAGAACGCTGGATGCAGGACAGGCCAGTAGCTCAATTGCATACTGTGCAAGCTCTGGCCAGTGATCCATCCTCAAGACCCAGTAAGCCAGAGGATTTTCGGTGGGGAAGGTGTCCAAGTCTGACCTTGCCCCTAGATATTCCTGCACCATGTTTATCAGACGCTGGCGATGGTTGCTGGAACCGATCATACTTTGGGGCTGCGGACTAAAGAATTGTCTGAACGCATCGGTCAGACGGCCACCTTCCCCACCGCTCCTTCTTTGACTGGCCGAAGCCTCAGCAACTCGTTGTCCAGGACCAGGAGTTTGTAACCTCCCAGTCTCTGGGAACGCGTTGCACAGACCTTTCTGCAAGGCCTCCCGGAGTTGTCTCATCCTCTGCTCCCTCTGCGACGGTAACATAAGGTCCGCAACCTTACCCTTGTACCGTGGATCAAGGAGAGTGGCCAGCCAGTAATGGTCCCTCTCCTTGATCCGAAGAATACGAGGATCCTTCCGCAGACTTTGCAGGATCAGGGAGGCCATGCAGCGTAGGTTTGCTGAGGCATTCGCTCCGGAGTCCTCTGGGTCACTAAGGACGACATGATCCGCAGCCACCTCCTCCCAGCCACGTACAAGTCCACTGGTTTCTTGGGACTGTAAATCATCCCTAAAAGACTGCTGCTGATGATGCTGAGTGCCAGCCTCCACCTCCATGCTGACACAATCCTCCTCCTCCTCCTCCTCCTCTTCCTGTGCGATGGGTGGGACAGAAGGAACACTGTCTGGGTAAAGGGGGCCTTGAGAGGCAAGGAAGTCCTCCTCTTCCTGCCTCTGTTCTGCCTCAAGTGCCCTGTCCATTATTCCACGCAGCGTGTGCTCCAACAGGTGGACAAGAGGTACAGTGTCACTGATGCATGCACTGTCACTGCTCACCATCCTCGTGGCCTCCTCAAATGGTGCCAGGACAGTGCATGCATCCCTGATCATGCCCCACTGGCGTGGAGAAAAAAAAACAAGCTCCCCTGACCCTGTCCTGGTGCCGTAGTCGCACAGGTACTCATTGATGGCCCTCTGCTGCGTGTGCAGCCGCTGCAGCATGGCCAACGTTGAGTTCCACCTGGTGGGCATGTCACATATAAGGCGGTTCTTGGGCAGGTTCAACTCCTTTTGCAGCTCAGCCAGGCGAGCACTGGCATTATAAGATCTGCGGAAATGCACACAGACTTTCCTGGCCTGCCTCAGGACATCCTGTAAGCCCGGGTACCTGCCCAAGAACCGCTGCACCACCAGGTTAAGGACGTGAGCCACACAGGGCACATGGGTCAGTTGTCCCTGTCGGAGGGCGGAGAGGAGGTTGGTGCCATTGTCGCAAACCACCATTCCTGGCTTAAGCTGGCGTGGCGTCAACCACCTCTCGGCCTGGCCCTGCAGAGCAGACAGGACCTCTGCCCCAGTGTGGCTTCTGTCCCCCAAACACACCAGCGCAAGCACGGCATGGCATCTTTTTGCCTGCGTACTTGCGTAGCCCCGTGAACGGCTACGGAGCACCGCTGGTTCATAGGACAAACCACAGGAAGAGGCCATGGAGGAAGAAGAAGAGGAGGGGGTGGAGGAGAGAGGTGTGTCACAACCAGTAGTAGCATTTTGGAGGCGTGGCGGTGGGACAACCTCCAACACTACTGCACCTTGTCCTGCATCCTTCCCAGCTGCCAAAAGAGTGACCCAATGGGCCGTGAAAGAAAGGTAACGTCCCTGTCCATGCCTGCTGGACCATGAGTCAGCGGTAATATGCACCTTACCGCTGACCGCCCTGTCCAGCGAGGCCAAGACATTGCCTTCCACATGCCGGTAGAGAGCCGGAATAGCCTTCCGTGAGAAAAAGTGGCGTTTGGGAACCTGCCACTGAGGAACCGCACATTGCACAAACTCACGGAAGGGGGCCGAGTCTACCAACTGAAAAGGCAGCAGTTGAAGCGCTAGCAATTTAGCCAAGCTAGCATTCAACCGCTGGGCATGTGGATGGCTGGGAGTGAACTTCTTTCGACGGTCCAGCAGCTGGGGCAGGGAAATTTGCCTGCTAGAATCGGACGTCGGTGTACTGCTAGCAGAGTGGCCGCAAGTACTTGGCTGTGACACACCTAATTCTACACCTTCATTCCTCTCAGTGCATGTTTCAGAGAGGACTGAAGTTATAGTGGGGTTGGAGATCCCAGCTGATGCGGTGCAAGGAGAGGTCCGCTTTGTTCTTTGGTGTGGGTCTTTGAGGTAGGCTTGCCAACGAGCTGCATGGCAGGTCAACATATGTCTGGTCAGGCATGTGGTACCCAAGCGGCTGATGTTTTGGCCACGCGATATACGCTTGAGACATATGTTGCAAACAGCAGCTGTGCGATCTGATGCACTAGCCTCAAAAAAGGCCCACACCAAAGAACTTTTTGAATGACGGGCAGAGGCAGCGCCCTGCACAGGCGGAGCTCTGCGGTGTGATTCCGTCGGTGTACTGCCCTTACGCTGGCCACCAAAGGGCATCCTGCCTCGTTGGAGATGTGCCTCCTCCTCATCCTCCTCCTCCTCCTCTCTCCTATTAGGCACCCACGTGGAGTCAGTGACCTCATCATCACCTCCCTCCTCATCACTGGAGCCAATCTGGCAGTATGCTGCAGCTGCTGGAACATGACTGCCAGATTGGTGTCCTTCTTGAGCATCCCCTCTGTCTGCTCTCACGCTACTGCCTTCCTCTAGCTGGGTTTCATCATCAGACCCTTCGAAACGCTGGGCATCCTCCTGGAGCATGTACCCAACACTGTGCTGAAACAGTTCGGGGGACTCCTCAGGAGGAGGACATGGTGGGTCTAGGGAAGGAGTGACTGATGATGAGTCTGACATTGATACCAGGGAAGAGGACGCTTTGGCAGCTGCTTTTCCAGTACCCTGAGCCTGGGTGAGAGAGGATGAGGAGGAGGAGGAGGGCTTGGTCATCCACTCTACCAAGTCTTCGGCATGATGTGGCTCAACATGTCCAGCTGCCGAAAAGAAGGACAAGCGTGTCCCATGGCCATGTGCTGATGACAATGCACCGCGTCCACGACCAGCACTGTTGCCCCCAGACACAGAGCCTGCTTGCCCTCTTTTATTGCCTCCTGACTGTCTGCCTCTCCTTGTTTGCCTTCCAGACATTCTAATAGATGGCCTGCAGGGAGATGGGAAAAAAGCAATAAGGGCTACCTTCAGGTGTCCTTCTCTGTCCCTTGAAACAAGGACTTTGACAGTGAAAGAAACTGACACACTCTCCCTACCTACAGTTTTCTGTCCCTAGAAAAAATGTTTTTTTTAAGCACAAATTAGCACAAGGAGAATTCACTCACTGTCCTTCCAGGTCCCTGGAAACAAGGACTTTGACAGTGAAATAAACTGACACACTCTCCCTACCTACAGTTTTCTGTCCCTAGAAAAAATGTTTTTTTTAAGCACAATTTAGCACAAGGAGAATTCACTCACTGTCCTTCCAGGTCCCTGGAAACAAGGACTTTGACAGTGAAAGAAACTAACACACTCTCCCTACCTACAGTTTTCTGTCCCTAGAAAAAATGTTTTTTTTAAGCACAATTTAGCACAAGGAGAATTCACTCACTGTCCTTCCAGGTCCCTGGAAACAAGGACTTTGACAGTGAAAGAAACTGACACACTCTCCCTACCTACAGTTTTCTGTCCCTAGAAAAAATGTTTTTTTTAAGCACAATTTAGCACAAGGAGAATTCACTCACTGTCCTTCCAGGTCCCTGGAAACAAGGACTTTGACAGTGAAAGAAACTGACACACTCTCCCTACCTACAGTTTTCTGTCCCTAGAAAAAATGTTTTTTTTAAGCACAATTTAGCACAAGGAGAATTCACTCACTGTCCTTCCAGGTCCCTGGAAACAAGGACTTTGACAGTGAAAGAAACTGACACACTCTCCCTACCTACAGTTTTCTGTCCCTAGAAAAAATGTTTTTTTTTAAGCACAATTTAGCACAAGGAGAATTCACTCACTGTCCTTCCAGGTCCCTGGAAACAAGGACTTTGACAGTGAAAGAAACTGACACACTCTCCCTACCTACAGTTTTCTGTCCCTAGAAAAAATGTTTTTTTTAAGCACAATTTAGCACAAGGAGAATTCACTCACTGTCCTTCCAGGTCCCTGGAAACAAGGACTTTGACAGTGAAAGAAACTGACACACTCTCCCTACCTACAGTTTTCTGTCCCTAGAAAAAATGTTTTTTTTAAGCACAATTTAGCACAAGGAGAATTCACTCACTGTCCTTCCAGGTCCCTGGAAACAAGGACTTTGACAGTGAAAGAAACTGACACACTCTCCCTACCTACAGTTTTCTGTCCCTAGAAAAAATGTTTTTTTTAAGCACAATTTAGCACAAGGAGAATTCACTCACTGTCCTTCCAGGTCCCTGGAAACAAGGACTTTGACAGTGAAAGAAACTGACACACTCTCCCTACCTACAGTTTTCTGTCCCTAGAAAAAATGTTTTTTTTAAGCACAATTTAGCACAAGGAGAATTCACTCACTGTCCTTCCAGGTCCCTGGAAACAAGGACTTTGACAGTGAAAGAAACTGACACACTCTCCCTACCTACAGTTTTCTGTCCCTAGAAAAAATGTTTTTTTTAAGCACAATTTAGCACAAGGAGAATTCACTCACTGTCCTTCCAGGTCCCTGGAAACAAGGACTTTGACAGTGAAAGAAACTGACACACTCTCCCTACCTACAGTTTTCTGTCCCTAGAAAAAATGTTTTTTTTAAGCACAATTTAGCACAAGGAGAATTCACTCACTGTCCTTCCAGGTCCCTGGAAACAAGGACTTTGACAGTGAAAGAAACTGACACACTCTCCCTACCTACAGTTTTCTGTCCCTAGAAAAAATGTTTTTTTTAAGCACAATTTAGCACAAGGAGAATTCACTCACTGTCCTTCCAGGTCCCTGGAAACAAGGACTTTGACAGTGAAAGAAACTGACACACTCTCCCTACCTACAGTTTTCTGTCCCTAGAAAAAATGTTTTTTTTAAGCACAATTTAGCACAAGGAGAATTCACTCACTGTCCTTCCAGGTCCCTGGAAACAAGGACTTTGACAGTGAAAGAAACTGACACACTCTCCCTACCTACAGTTTTCTGTCCCTAGAAAAAATGTTTTTTTTAAGCACAATTTAGCACAAGGAGAATTCACTCACTGTCCTTCCAGGTCCCTGGAAACAAGGACTTTGACAGTGAAAGAAACTGACACACTCTCCCTACCTACAGTTTTCTGTCCCTAGAAAAAATGTTTTTTTTAAGCACAATTTAGCACAAGGAGAATTCACTCACTGTCCTTCCAGGTCCCTGGAAACAAGGACTTTGACAGTGAAAGAAACTGACACACTCTCCCTACCTACAGTTTTCTGTCCCTAGAAAAAATGTTTTTTTTAAGCACAATTTAGCACAAGGAGAATTCACTCACTGTCCTTCCAGGTCCCTGGAAACAAGGACTTTGACAGTGAAAGAAACTGACACACTCTCCCTACCTACAGTTTTCTGTCCCTAGAAAAAATGTTTTTTTTAAGCACAATTTAGCACAAGGAGAATTCACTCACTGTCCTTCCAGGTCCCTGGAAACAAGGACTTTGACAGTGAAAGAAACTGACACACTCTCCCTACCTACAGTTTTCTGTCCCTAGAAAAAATGTTTTTTTTTAAGCACAATTTAGCACAAGGAGAATTCACTCACTGTCCTTCCAGGTCCCTGGAAACAAGGACTTTGACAGTGAAAGAAACTGACACACTCTCCCTACCTACAGTTTTCTGTCCCTAGAATTTTTTTTTTTTTTAAGCACAATTTAGCACAAGGAGAATTCACTCACTGTCCTTCCAGGTCCCTGGAAACAAGGACTTTGACAGTGAAAGAAACTGACACACTCTCCCTACCTACAGTTTTCTGTCCCTAGAAAAAATGTTTTTTTTAAGCACAATTTAGCACAAGGAGAATTCACTCACTGTCCTTCCAGGTCCCTGGAAACAAGGACTTTGACAGTGAAAGAAACTGACACACTCTCCCTACCTACAGTTTTCTGTCCCTAGAAAAAATGTTTTTTTTAAGCACAATTTAGCACAAGGAGAATTCACTCACTGTCCTTCCAGGTCCCTGGAAACAAGGACTTTGACAGTGAAAGAAACTGACACACTCTCCCTACCTACAGTTTTCTGTCCCTAGAAAAAATGTTTTTTTTTAAGCACAATTTAGCACAAGGAGAATTCACTCACTGTCCTTCCAGGTCCCTGGAAACAAGGACTTTGACAGTGAAAGAAACTGACACACTCTCCCTACCTACAGTTTTCTGTCCCTAGAAAAAATGTTTTTTTTAAGCACAATATAGCACAAGCACAAAACACACTGACACTCTCCCTACCTATCCTTCTCTTTCCCTAAACTAAAGGAATCCAGGTTAAGCAAGAAAGAAATAAAAGTCACTGTCCCTGCCTATGCTGCTCTATCCCTGCTCCGGAACACACTACACTAGGCCGCCGTGCTGGCGGCCTTTTATAGTGTGGGGCGTGTACTAAACACCCTCAGCAATAATTGGCCACAGGCATCCTGCCTGTGGCCAATCATTGCTCTCCTCGCTGCCGGCGCTGTGATTGGCCAAGCATGCGGGGTCACAGTGCATGCTTGGCCAATCACAGCGCCTGGATGACACTGCGATGGCGTAGTGCATTGTGGGCCGTTCGCGTCACTCGAATTTGGCGCGAACGGCCCAAATCGTTCGATCTTCGTCGAACGATCGAACAGCCGATGTTCGAGTCGAACGTATGTTCGACTCGAACACGAAGCTCATCCCTAGTGGTGCGCATAGAGCAGTGCACATGACTGCAACTAACATGCACTGCTCATTTCAAGCAAACAGAAGTGATGGGGAAAGGAGAGATTTAGGAGCTGACAGAGGACATTACAACCTCAGAGGTTAATACAGTGTATTTTGAATAACGAAAGACAAACAAATACTCCTGCGCACAAGTGGAATACCGGACAGTTTGAAAGTGAACAAATGGATGACACTTGGCTTTGCTGCCTTCACAGATAGGGGTATCCTAGTGGTAAATAACAAGAAAAGAAAAAGAAAGGCGCACCAGCCTCGTGCATTACCGTTGGATAAATTTATTATAGCGAATAAAAGAATCCTACTTACAAACAAACGAAAAAGCCATGCGTATACAAGGAACCACAGAGGCGCAGCAATGCGTCCAAAACGAATCCACTCGAATCGGTCACGGAGGGATTGACAAAGATCACTGCTGGCTGACGCGTTTCGAAGACAAGTCTTCTTCCTCAGAGCTCAGCAGTGTTCCTCTCTCTGACTACCCAATATATACACGCATATGCACACTCCCCTAACAATGGACAAGGGGTGGAGTACCCACTAGTGTGGGCGGTACATAGTCAATAGACCAGCCCACACTGAATGATAGTTGGAGATGGAGGGGGGGGGAGAGAGAGGAGGAGGAAGGGGGGAGGAACGATAAGGGAGGGGGAGGGAATGAGAAGTGGTAGGACAAAAGCTTACACAGGCATCAAGCTGCTAGTAAAGTACCCACATTAGCCATAAAAAGAACTAAATGTATAAAAATGACATTATGAATAAATGGCATATGGATTAGTAGTTCAGCAGCCGGAGGACAAAATATACAAATGATGATATTGACATAAGGAAGTGTCAACCTACCTCTACAAGGTAGAGACATCTGGACGCATAAGGTGTAGTGACCGCGACCTGACAGTCCGCTGCTGTAATGGCGCGGTGTACATTGATAGAATCAGTGTCACTGCACCTGGAGTTAACCGACCTCACTCTACGATCTGGGACGCACGCTGTATAGCTTGCGCTCCAGCAGTCCCGGATGTTAGGTAGTCGAATCCAGGATGTCCGCCGTCACTACATAGTGTAATGTGATTGGTTGAGCGGGCGCCATTTTGCTGAGGACTTATCCTCTAGAGGTAACGATGGGACAAACCTCTGAACATAAACCAAGAGCATGAATGATAGCATGAGCAAAGTATTGCACTAAAGGAGGTAGTGAAAGCTCCCTCGACTGTCACAGCAGTGAGCCCAGAAACGGGAAAACAGGGGCCAACGCTACCTCAAGGGACTACGGCATTTACATCAAAACTATGAGGCTGTGGATGACACAATAATGGCTAGAAGGGAGACTGATAGAAACAGCGGCCATCCACAGTCAATGTTCATTAAAAAAATTGGTTGATGAAAGTGATTAAAAAAAAAAAAAAAAAAAAGGGGGAAGAGGGGGGGGGGGGGGGGGGGGGGGGGGGGGGGGGGCGGGGGGGGGGGGAGGGGGGGGGGAAGAGGAAAGGGGAAGGAGGAGGAAGGAAGTTGTATGCATAATGCGTGCAGCTACTGGCAACCAGAGAAAGAGGAGAATGTAAAAGATGCCAATAACCACAATACCAGTGGATTGTAAATACAGGCAAATCAAATACACTATAAAAACAGGTTCTACTACAAGTATTACATATACATGAAACAATAGTCCATAAGAATGTATAGAAACCATTGCAGTAACTTGGATGTAGAACAAGAATCACATATAATAGAATAACTAAGTTATTCATATTAAAATCAATCAATTACACACATATAAACCCACATAGATATTAATTAAAATAATGTGTGTATAAGTAAAAAATAAAATGATATATATAAAATGTATAAAATAACATAGATGCTGGAAGTGCTTCAACCAAGAAGTGCTTCAACCAAGAGATAATTGGACCACATATCCCCACCATTGGGAGCGATGGTGGAGAATCGGAGGGAATTACAAATACAATGTGTAACAAAAAAAGGGGGGGGGGCAGAGCGGAAAAGAAAAGAGGGGGGGGAGGTAGAAGGGGGGATGGAGGAGGGGGGAGAAAGGGGAGAGAAAAGAAATAAGAGGGACAACTACAGTATTAATGGAGCTTATGAATTTCGGAGTCTTCGTTTAGCCCCCCAGGGGTCAAACTCCCAAGGGTGAAGATCCAGTAGGCTTCACGTTTGCAGAGCCTCTGATGTCTCCTACCTCTATCAAGATCCCCCCCTATGGATTCTATTCCAAAAACCTTCATGCCAGATGGGTCACCCTGATGCATTTCTTCAAAGTGACGGGGAACCGGGTATTTAGCTCTGGTGTTAATGATGTCACATTTGTGTTCGCCAATCCGCACCCTCATTGGGCGAGAAGTGCGACCTACATAGAGCCGTCCACAAGGACAAATGATGCCATATACCACAAAATCTGTCCCACAGTTGATAAACTGTTTCGACTGATGGATCCTACCGTCCTTCCCAATGAATGACTTTTTCCTGTGACACATAAACTTACAAGTGCCACAATTTTTGACACTACATTTGTAGCTGCCTTTTTGGTCAAAAATGGTTGACCAAGCATTCAAAGGTTTGCTAGTAGGTTTCTTTACCCTACTAGGGGCAACTATGCTTCTTAAATCTCGAGGCTTTCTAAACACTATATCTGGTTTCTCAGGAAGATATTTACTCAGTATGGGGTCATGCTTCAGAATACCCCAATTTTTCTTTAGAATACTTTGTATTTCGAAAGCTTTATTCGTATATTGGGTGGAGAAGCGGGTCTGGGGTATGTCCAACACAGAGGGAGAGGCTGATCGTCTGACAGCTTCAGGGGGATTGTCATAAAGGTCAGCGTACTTATTAAAGGCAGTCTCTATAAGGATAGGGTCATAATGGACCTCTTGAGAAAGGGACTCAATTATGCACCACCAAGTGTACCGAATTTATTTGAATTGTTTATCGATCTGAATAAATACGTGCGCAAACTCACTATCCAACGATATTACATCATGAAGGATAAGGAGAAAGATACCCTAGCGCCTAGTGGTGACGAGCCAATATCTCCTACAACCTCCGACACTAGTGTAGACGAGGAACTTGCCCTTAATATCTTGGAGGAATTGTATTTGGAAGCTCAACAACATGATGATATGCCATCACCAGCATGGGGCCCCCTGGTGAAAATACAGTAGTTCACACCTCCTTTAGGCCTAAGTCCTCTTTTTTTCCCTATTGGGCTAAGGGTAGATTCATTTCCACGTTTTATGATGTGGTCTTTGAATCGTTCAAATCTAAATTCCACTATGGTACTACTAAATCTGACAAGCACAATAAACATCTTGATCCTTTAGGGATGTCCATTGAGAGCCTCAAACAGAACCAGGAGGTCATTATAAGGAAAGCTGATAAAGGTGGCAGCCTTGTTATCCAGAATAAGGCTGATTACATAGCAGAAGCAATGAGGTTACTGGGGGACTCAGACACTTACATCAGACTGAGTAAAGACCCAGTCCTTGAGTACACCAAAGAACTTAAAGTACTCCTTGATCAAGCCCTTCTGGATACTGTCCTCACAAAGAACGAATATCACTTTCTTTATAATAGATATGCAGTCACTCCGCACTTTTACCATATCCCCAAAGTGCACAAGAGTGAGGTTGATCCCCCAGGCAGACCAATCATTGCAGGGATCGATGGCATCTGTAGCAATTTGGGGTGCTATATTGACCATTTCCTGCAAAAATTGGTGGTGAGCCTTCCATCGTTTGTCAGAGACTCCAGCCACATGCTGGAGATTCTGTCACACTCTTTTCTTCTCCGCTCTGCCCCCCCCCCCCCTTTTTTTGGTACACATTGTATTTGTAATTCCCTCCGATTCTCCACCATCGCTCCCAATGGTGGGGATATGTGGTCCAATTATCTCTTGGTTGAAGCACTTCCAGCATCTATGTTATTTTATACATTTTATACATTTTATACATTTTATATATATCATTTTATTTTTTACTTATACACACATATTTTAATTAATATCTATGTGGGTTTATATGTGTGTAATTGATTGATTTTAATATGAATAACTTAGTTATTCTGTTATATGTGATTCTTGTTCTACATCCAAGTTACCGCAATGGTTTCTATACATTCTTATGACTATTTGCCTGTATTTACAATCCACTGGTATTGTGGTTATTGGCATCTTTTACATTCTCCTCTTTCTCTGGTTGCCAGTAGCTGCACGCATTATGCATACAACTTCCTTCCTCCTCCTTCCCCTTTCCTCTTCCCCCCCCCTCCCCCTCTCCCCCCCCCCCCCCTCTTCCCCCCCCCCTTTTTTTTTTTTTTTAATCACTTTCATCAACAATTTTTTTAATGAACATTGACTGTGGATGGCCGCTGTTTCTATCAGTCTCCCTTCTAGCCATTATTGTGTCATCCACAGCCTCATTGTTTTGATGTAAACGCCGTAGTCCCTTGAGGTAGCGTTGGCCCCTGTTTTCCCGTTTCTGGGCTCACTGCTGTGACAGTCGAGGGAGCTTTCACTACCTCCTTTAGTGCAATACTTTGCTCATGCTATCATTCATGCTCTTGGTTTATGTTTCAGAGGTTTGTCCCATCGTTACTTCTAGAGGATAAGTCCTCAGCAAAATGGCGCCCGCTCAACCAATCACATTACACTATGTAGTGACGGCGGACATCCTGGATTCGACTACCTAACATCCGGACTGCTGGAGCGCAAGCTATACAGCGTGCGTCCCAGATCGTAGAGTGAGGTCGGTTAACTCCAGGTGCAGTGACACTGATTCTATCAATGTACACCGCGCCATTACAGCAGCGGACTGTCAGGTCGCGGTCACTACACCTTATGCGTCCAGATGTCTCTACCTTGTAGAGGTAGGTTGACACTTCCTTATGTCAATATCATCATTTGTATATTTTGTCCTC
The DNA here is from genome assembly GCA_029206835.1 of Rana muscosa. NCBI lineage: Eukaryota > Metazoa > Chordata > Amphibia > Anura > Ranidae > Rana > Rana muscosa. The sequence continues at coordinate 3,210,633 of JARGYO010005626.1, forward strand.
CGGCTGCTGAACTACTAATCCATATGCCATTTATTCATATGTCATTTTTATACATTAGTTCTTTTTATGGCTAATGTGGGTACTTTACTAGCAGCTTGATGCCTGTGTAAGCTTTTGTCCTACCACTTCTCATTCCCTCCCCTCCCTTATCGTTCCTCCCCCCTTCCTCCTCCTCTCTCTCCCCCCCCTCCATCTCCAACTATCATTCAGTGTGGGCTGGTCTATTGACTATGTACCGCCCACACTAGTGGGTACTCCACCCCTTGCTAGGGGAGTGTGCATATGCGTGTATATATTGGGTAGTCAGAGAGAGGAACACTGCTGAGCTCTGAGGAAGAAGACTTGTCTTCGAAACGCGTCAGCCAGCAGTGATCTTTGTCAATCCCTCCGTGACCGATTCGAGTGGATTCGTTTTGGACGCATTGCTGCGCCTCTGTGGTTCCTTGTATACGCATGGCTTTTTCGTTTGTTTGTAAGTAGGATTCTTTTATTCGCTATAATAAATTTATCCAACGGTAATGCACGAGGCTGGTGCGCCTTTCTTTTCTTTTCTTGTTAATACAGTGTAGCGCCGTGCTCCTGTTGTGTTAAATTTAGTTATCTGAGCTGTAGTTCAGCTCAGAAAGAATTATGCTATATTGTTGGCTCTCTTTCAGTCTAGCGTGGCTGCGCGTTTTCCACCTGACAGTAGGTGTCACTGTCACCACAGGTCAGGGTTGGAAATGCAGCAGGCTGGGTCTATTGAGTATTCCTTTCCAGAAGTGGCTCAAGGGGCGTGGTCAACCCGCTGTGCATTCTGGGAGAGGGTACTTAGGAGACAGAGACCGTTCTATTGGGGTTCATTGCTGGGGGTCATTGCAGGATCCTGACCTGAGGGCCCTCCTGGCCTCAGGGATGTGCAAGCCATTTTCAGCCTCGGGGCCTGCTGGCCCGAGGCTCTGCAACTGAGAAGTAGGCCCAGGAGTTGCTGGGGCCTACTAGTCCAGGGATGGTCCTACGCGGTCTGGCCTGCGGGAAGAAGCGGAGCAATTGGGGACTCAATTGAAGGACGCATCCTGGCCAGTTTGCCCTGTGTGAGCTGTGTACTTTTGAAGAAACTTTTCTTTTTGCAAAGTGTCAGTGTGGTTACACGATCTTGTGGCGGAAGGTTGTGGAACAATGCAACGGCACTCATCAAGTCTGTGGCAGAGACTTTGAACGAGCTTCGAACCGGTTGCTAGGCCAGTGAGAGTAGGCCTATCCGGTGGTTGCTGAATCCAGCGTGGAACTGATTTGTCCTCTGGATCTGAGACTGTGCCCGTGATTGGCAAAGCAAAGTACCTGAAACTCCCCTATTCCTCTACCCCTCTGTTGGAACTGGTATAATAAAGCTCTTGAGAAAAACTTAACCAAGTGTTGGTGTGAACATTCATGACAGCTCTTCAAGAGGGATCCCTGACACAAGTGTGGTGAACAGAAAAAGGTAACGGTAGGCCCACGTGTAACACGGGGGTAGTGTTACACGTGGGGGCTCGTCCGGGATATCTGCCGCTACCTATAGCAACTAAAGTGAACTGTTCATCTGGGATTTATGCTACAGAGGGCTCTGGACTTTGTCCTTTTTTTCCATCAAAGAGAAGGGTGAGAACTTTGCAATCATTTCTAGGCTGCGTGGGCTGTGGGCGGAGCAAAGAAAGTAAGAAAGCCCGCAAGCTACGTGCCAACAGAACAAGTGGGAGGAGTTCCTGCCTGCTTGCCGCGTGAGACGCCGCGTGTGTGTCCAGCATTTAGAAAGAGACGGAACACCGCCATGTCTTCAACCCTGTCAACACAGTTTGCTATGGGGCCCAGGATGCTTCATGTGGGTACCTCTACAAGTGTCATACTGCCGGGGACTGTACTGACGGACACTGGTATTCGTCTGGAGCCGCATGGGTGGTTCATGCTCTATTCAATCGGCGATGTAGAGGCTTTGGGGATGCTGTGCAACAGGTGCGAAGGACTGGCTATTCACCCCCGTCCATTTGTTCGATGTCCAGATGTCCACGATGCGGGGAGTACCTGTTTGCTGTGAAGAAACCCACTGTGCCGCATCGTGCCTACAGAGTGGACTGGACCACGGGTAACGTAACAGAAGAAGTTGCTGCCTTCGATCCGGTGGTTAGGCCTACATCTGCCCCATCTGCTGTCGTGAGAAATCCAGAGGATAATGGCGCTGTTACGGCTATGGGAAAGTCATCAGCGGACAGTGCCGCTATCGTTACCTCAACTGTATCTACGTCCGCTGCACCTGTTCTCGCTGTGCCTGCACAAAGGAAGGTGGGATACGTGAAGGCCTCCCGTGGCCGTGGTCAATGCCTACCCCAAAGACTACCCGAACCGGAACCGGAGAAAAGTCTGATCTCCGAGAAGTCCACGACAGGAACGGGTGAGAGATCTAAGGGGAATATGTTGGGGACTGTATGTAATTATCTGCCGGCGGAGGAGCTGGGAGATTGGGAGATAGACACTTTGTCATACATATCCGGGGATGACGATTTGTTTGAGACTATGTCGCAAGAACTATTATGGGCAAATAGCGATTATGTCGCCTCGGCTTTTACCTTCTCCGAGTATGCAGCTATGGACTCGGGGGAGACAATACCCAGGGTGGAACCCCCGGGTGTTACTGATGAAATTCTGGCCAGACATAGTTCCCAGTTCGCTGGGTTCAGAAAAACTTTTTGCAAGTACTATGGTGCACAAGTCCACAAACTCGTGTGTGCCTCCTGGATATGGAAGTACCAGATCCTTGCCCAGACTTGCCCGGTCACAAGGGTTGCTTAGTAAACGGGTGGAAAGAGAATATGGACTGGAATTCCCCTGTGTTCCCAGGGAAATTATGCAGGAAGTTGAGTCTCGCAGGGAACAGTGGCACCACGAGGCTGTTTGGGACTATCTTTCAGTGCCAAAACTGTTCCGGAAGATGGGCTATTCCCTTGCCATGGATTATCGCTTCAAGGGGTGCCTGCTGCACTGGAGTTATGGCAGACATATTCACGGAGACAAAGTGGTCATTTGCCGAGCAGGGAAGGACGATGTGGTCTACTTTATCACCACCATTGACAAGCAGGGAAAATCCCTAACTTTACCTGATCAACAATTTTACTGGTGAGAAGTTACGGTGACTGTCCTGGTTTTTGTTTTGCACCTTGCCAAAAGAAAGGACATTTTTCTTTCAAAAAGGACTGTGGGTATGAAGCTAGGTAGTGCTAGGATATCGGAAGATGTTGGAGTCAAGATTTCATCTATGGGTCCAGTACTCAAAACTGAGGACTGTGTTATGTTATATTTCTGCCACTAGGTGGTGGGAGTTTACTCAGCAAAACTGGACTACTTTTTCCTTAGCTGCCTACACCCAATGTATATGTGTATATATGTGGAGAAAAAAAGGCTAATTTCTCCAGGAAGTGAGGCTTTTCTTCTCAGGAGATATTTTATATTATTGCATATGTCTGCTTGTTTTGTTCTTTTTCAGGCATTGAAATCTTCTATCAAAAACCACCGGAGAATGGGTGTGTTAGATAGAGAGAGAGAGAGAGATAGGAATACTGTGTATATATATATATTGATGTGATTTCATTGCATGTGTAGGTTAAACCTATATTTTCTTGTTCTGTTTTTTTTTCTTTTTTTTATTCTTTATTTAAAGATGTGTCACAGGTACAATAAAAAGGCAACTTCTCAGAACAAGCAATCAATACAAAACTATTTAAGTACAACCATTACTTTGTACTATATTATGAAATATCAAAACAAATAAAGGCAATAAGAAATACAAAACATTCTTATCTTCATGTAGAAAACCCCTCAGGCAGGTCATACCGAAGGCGAGCCCGTCCGAGGGGGGGAATCTCTAGATTGCTATGGAAATCCGTCACATCATCGAGGGAAGTCTAAAATGGGGTAGAGAATGCTATCCTGTACACACCATATTTTCATTTACTTATTTGAAAAGAATTAGAAAAGAAACAGAAAAAAAAAGTGAAGAAGAGGAAGGAAAAGGAAAAAAGGGGGGGGGGAGGGGTTGCCTCCCAGGAGAAGGCAACAGCAGCATCAGTCAGTCAGCAGAAACCTCAGATACAGGATCTTAATTAGGTATATTGGAGGAATTCATCCGAGAAGCGGAAGAGGTCCCAATGTATCGATTTGGACTTGTGTTCCTCAGACTTATCCTGCAATGCCGCTGTCAGATCTTCCATCTGCCCTATGTCTTTCACTCTCGCAAACCACTGAGCTACCGTTGGTGCAGACTGTTGTTTTCACAAAGGCGGAATACAAGCCCGTGCAGCATTAAGGAGGTGTTTGAGAAGGGATTTGTGGTATCGTTTCCTTGACAATGGGGTGAGGTTAAGCAGGACCGCAGCTGGGTTATCGTGCAGTGAGATGTCTGTGAGCTTATGTATAAGCTTAAGCACTGGTTGCCAGAAAGTAGCAAGTGTAAGACACTCCCAGAAAATATGTAGAAGGGTACCCGAATGGAAGCCACAACACCAGCAACGGTCTGTCTGCAGAGGGAATATTTTTACCAAAACTGATGGGGTTCTGTACCACGTGTCAAAATTTTGTACGTGGTTTCCTGGTACCTACTGCAAAGGGAGGATTTCTTAGCAAAAAAAAGTATTCTCTCCTTTTGAGGTTCGGTAAAGGTAACTTGTAGGTCTCTCTCCCATTTGGCTAGGAACGGTTGGTCTTCTGTGGCATGGAGATCCAACAAAGATTTGTATGAGGTTGATAAGGATTTCCGGATCGGGCCCTCTCCCAGACAGAGCTCCTCGAAAGTGTGGAGCCTATGAGTAAAGAGCGCCGGGCTAGGCAATGATCTAAAAAAGTGTGATAACTGCAAGGTCCTCCAGTGATCTAGTTTAAGAGGGGTCCGTCCAGAGAGCAATGTCTCTGGAGACATCCAACAGGACGGTCGCAATAGTTGCGAGGCCCTCAGAAGTCCCCTTGAGCTTTGCGATAAGAAAGCCGGATCGGCGAGACCGGGCAAAAACCCAGGGTGCCCTACAATCGGTGTCATTGGGGAAGGGAAACTGCTTAGTGTAGAAAGTCGGAAAAACCTGTCCATTTCCGTTAAAGTGGGGCCAATCAACGGATGAGTAGTTAAGTGTGTAACGTGGGTTTTTCCCCGCCCAGGGCAGGCCAGGGAGCGGAGCCTGGGCTGCCTCTTGTTCCAGCGATACCCAGAGTTTCAAGGTACTGTGTCGGCACCAGTCCACAACCCTGGCCATATGTACCGCAGTATAGTATAGGGCCGGGTCCAGGAAACCCACTCCGCCCTTCAGCTTAGGTCGTAACAGTAATGATCTACCAAGGCGTGGATGTTTACCTCTCCATATGAATTTGATAAATACCAACCAAACCGTATGAAAAAAGGTCTGAGGTATTCTCACCGGCAGTGCCTGCAATAAGTACAGCAGTCTGGGCATTGCGTTCATCTTAAGTACGTTGCAACGGCCAAACCAAAAAAGGGCTAAAGGGTCCCACTTTTTGAGGTCAGCGGTTAGCGTTGACAGAAAAGGTTGGTAGTTGAGGGAGAGTATGTCATTTAGGTTTGCCGGAATTTTCGTTCCTAGATACTGAATCGAGCAGTTTGAATGGAAAATAAGGGCGTAAGCTCGCTCTGGTAGCATCTGTTAAGGAGATATTTAATGCCTCCGATTTTTGTAAATTGACCTTAAACTTAGACAAACTACTATAGCGTTTTAACTCCTGTAGCAAGGAGGGTAAGGAGGTAAGAGGCTCAGAGATATAAAATAAGAGGTCGTCGGCGTACGCCGCCAACTTGTGTTAGTAGTTGCTGGCTGTGATGCCTCGTATAGACGGGTTACCTCTAATATGTTGTAAGAAAGGTTCTAGAGAGAGAACGAGTAGTAGTGGGGACAGGGGACAACCCTGTCCGGTGCCGTTGGATATGGAGAAGGGACTGGAATCGTAGCCATTTACTCATACTGTGGCGGTGGGGTTCTTATAAATGGCTGAAATCCATGACAGGATGGGGTCCAGTATTCCCACAAATTTGAATATCTGTTGAAGAAAGGTCCAGTCCACCCTGTCAAAGGCCTTCTCAGCATCTGTGGACAGGAGTAAGAGTGGAATATGGGAGCGTTTTGCTGTGTCTATGATGTTCAATGTCCGGACAGTGTTGTCCCTAGCCTCCCTATTTTGAATAAAACCAACTTGATCTGGTGCAATTAAACGCTGCAACAAGACATTCATCCTGGAAGCCAGGATTTTGGTGAATAGTTTCATGTCACAATTTAGAAGGGAAACAGGCCTATATCTGGCACAGAGTAACGGGTCTTTAACCGGTTTAGGGATCACTGAAATGGATGCACCTTGTACTGTTTTACCCCCCTCTCTTCCCGTCCAAGTTTTTGGGTTTCAGGTACTGACACTCAGGAGTGAGAGTCGTGTTTTTTTTCCTCGACGATGAGGGCATCGTCTTTTTGCGGTGGGGGAAGTGTGTAGCACCCTGCTCCTGTTGGGTGGGCGCTATGTGTTAAATTTAGTTATCTGAGCTGTAGTTCAGCTCAGAAAGAATTATGCTAAATTGTTGGCTCTGTTTCAGTCTAGCTGGGCTGCGCGTTTTCCACCTGACAGTAGGTGTCACTGTCACCACAGGTCAGGGTTGGAAATGCAACAGGCTGCGTGTATTGGGTATTCCTTTCCCAGAAGTGGCTCAGGGGGCGTGGTCAACCCGCTGTGCATTCTGGGAGGGGGTACTTAAGAGACAGAGACCGCTCTATCGGGGTTCATTGCCGGGGGTCGTTGCCGGATCCTGACCTGAAGGCCTAGGAGTTGCTGGGACCTACTAGTCCAGGGATGGTCCTACGCGGTCTTGCCTGTGGGAAGAAGCGGAGCAATTGGGGACTCAATTGAAGGACGCATCCTGGCGAGTTTGTCTCACGGTGCTGCCGCCTGGCTGAAAGATGCTGGCACCGTGAGCTGTGTACTTTTGAAGAAACTTTTCTTTTTGCAAAGTGTCAGTGTGGTTACATGATCTTGTGGCAGAAGGTTGTGGAACAACGCGACGGCACTCATCAAGTCTGTGGCAGAGACTTTGAACGAGCTTCGCACCGGTTGCTAGGCCAGTGAGAGTAGGCCTATCCGGTGGTTGCTGAATCCAGCGTGGAACTGATTTGTCCTCTGGATCTGAGATTGTGCCTGTGATCCGCAAAGTATCTGCAACTCCCCTATCCCTCTACCCCTCTGTTGGAACTGGTAAAATAAAGCTCTTGAAGAAAACGTAACCAAGTGTTGGTGTGAACATTCATGACAGCTCTTCAAGAGGGATCCCTGACACAAGTGTGGTGAAGAGAAAAAGGTAACGGTAGGCCCAAAACTTTAAACCAGCAGCTCCTAGGGGGGTAGTGCTACAACAGTAAGAAACAATTTAATGAAAAGTAGATTACAGGACCATTAGGTGTGTATGGATTATTGGAGAATAGAGAGATCAAAGCTATTTTCCTACATTGGAAGAAGCCTGCTCCTTTACCTGTGTCCTTCTGGAAAGGTTTTTGTCAATTCCATGATCCCTTTCGAGAAAACAACATACATCTCCAGGGGTTGTAAAAATAAATTTACTAAGGTTTGGCAGGCATTGTTGGATTCCTTCTCTACTGCAGGGTAAATTCCAGGGCTGGGTTTTACATGCTCATACATACTTATGCACCAGGCGAGAAGAGTATTTGGTTAAGATTGGACAATAGATAGAATTACCATTAGAGTCCTCTATTTTCATTGTCCTCAGAGATTACCGTATTGGGTTTTGACTCCACGTTATGAGATACTTCTGGGTCCAGATCGCCTGAGGGCCCATCCAGCTACTATACAATTGCAATGGAAATTGAGTTACAACACTTCATTGCTCCAGCCCTGCGGGGCTTCAAGGTTGGAAGGGAGACAAGTTTTGGGATGGAAGCGAGTGTGTGAGAATAGGTTTACTGGGTAGATAGAAGGTATTTGTTTTCTAGGATACCTACAAATTGTTATTGTTGTTTGGTCCTGCGTAGCCAACTCAAGGCGATTCATATTGTAATCTCCACCTTGTTGTTATGGTAAACGTTATATACTTAATAAAAATAATAAAAAAAAAAAAGTCTTTCTTATTGAAAATTCTTTTGTCCCTACACTTCTCTTTCTAAGCATTTTTACTTTTATATAGTAACAGGTCCACTTTAAATAGAGAGTCACAGCTAAAATAGCCAAAACAAAAAAGAATCAAACACTAGGATAGTGATATTGGTTTAATATTATTGTTATTGGTAGGAAGGTTAGTGTATTATAAAAAATGAATGAATGAACAACATAAGCGAGGACAGCTGCTTTACTGTCCAGCAATCATTTTCTGAAGCCAGTCCAGGACTGCTGTCCACCAACAAAATGTACTAAAACACCTTCCACAGTGTACAGTGCATGAAGAGACAGCAGAGGCTTTTTCATCAAATTAGTATGCAACATAAGGCAGCTGTATATTCAAATGGGTTTTCTAGCAATTTGGTTGTTTTCCTTATAATAACAGGAAAGAACATTTTGATTTTGAAGGTGACAGAGGCAATATTACCAGAATTAAACAATCTGAATTAGCTTTTTCATGAAATGTAATATGTTTTATGCTTTTAGATTGGATGCTCCAGTGCGTTCAGATGAGCCTTTTCACTGTCACAGTCAATGACCAGGAACAGAATAAGCTCTGGAGGTAGGATTATCCTCAAATTTAATTTTTTTTTTTATAGAAAAAGAAGCTAATAGCAAATGTTCCCAGCTAACTGTAGGTTCATCTATGCTATAACTAGAGAAACAAGAAATTATATTAGATAAAAAGAAAAGTAGAACATTAGTAAACAAAGGGGTGTTTGGGAGATTGCTATTCAGGCTCAGCTAGAAGCAATTCTTATCATCAACAAAGACAAAAATAAGTGACAAGTATGCAGGCTTTCTAAATGATGCTTAAAGAGTTAGGTTTATTGTCATTTAATATAAGCAGCTCATATTAAAATGCAAGTATATTTTCTGTGTTAAAATGATGCATTTACAAATCTGACTCTATACTACCACAGCATCATATTTAAGGGCATAGGATGCGAATGTCTGGGTTCAAATTCATTATTCGATCACTAAAAACATGCTTTGTATTATTTTTGCTATTTGACATGAATTTGGAAAGACCTGCAGAAGTTTAGCGTAGAGAGTTTTGTGTGTGGGTTTTTAAAACGAAAGCTACAAACAACAGAAAAACAATGTATCAGTCTATGGGTCTCATTTAAATCTAAACTTCAGGCACACACAATTTTTTATAATAATTAAACCTGCATGTCTTTTTTTTTTTAGTTTTGTTCTTTGTTTTTCAGTAAATATTTCTAATGTCCCAGACAGCCTCTTCATAATTGGTCTTCTCAAAAGGTGCCTACTTCTTGCAATGGTGACCAGAAGCCTCGGGGCTCAGTGACCGGTCCCCTCAACATCTCTCAATGATTTAAAGTTGGCAACACTAATGTCAGCATTGCTTAATGTACAGATCCTAGTTCCGGATGCTAATAGAGATTCTGACCACCCAGCACCACCCTAATTGAAGATTCTCCACCCCATATTCCTGTCCCTGTCCTCCTTACTGGAGTATTCAGTGTCCTAAAGCTGCATGTCACCTAGTAGTTCAAGATACTAACAGATATCTGGGAAGTGACAGTGCAGTGGCTTTGCTGTCCATTCTCTCCTGCTTTTTTCTGCCTGACTGCACTTAATGGCTAAGTAGCCCAACATTGCTCAGTTAGGCATCAGTGGCTGGATCTGTATATGTGGGTAAACTTGCAGGTGGCTGTTTGTGCAGTGATATGGGAGCAGAAGACTCTCCTATCAGTTCTGAAGTATTGTCCTGGGCTTATAAGCTATTCCTTGATCTAAGAATGCAGTTCTGTACTTACAATGGTACAGTGAATATAACAATAGAATACTTTTTAGAATTAGCACTGGTACTGTTAGAATCAGGTATAGTTCATTTACCCTAAATAATGCTGCAGGTATGATAGGGAAGTCCTATGCTTTTCTGTCTGTCACATTAACGACACAGTGACGTCACCAGTGTCATGACGCTTCGGTGCGGGAACTGATGCCCAGCTGTCAGTAGTGCTAGGTGAACTTAGTAAAAATCCAATATAAGAAATGTTGAGTGTCAACATGCTTGCTTCCATATATGAAAGAAAAATATATATAGTGGTGCTAAACCTATTAAATTTAGAAATTGAACAGTATATAGTGCATAAGACCCTTATTAGTAATATGTCAATTGGTAAAAAACAAAAACAAAAAATGAATGCTGGAGTGAAAACACCCGTGTATAAACAAAGTCCAAAGTTCCACTTTGCTTGTCTGAAGAGTGATATCCACCACCAAAAAAAAGGTCAGCAGCTTACCAGATTGTATTGGTCCCCTGTTACGGAGGACCTCAAACTGCATACAAGTACTCCCAATTGGATGATATAGACTCCTATAGCCAACTCTTCAAACGAACTTCCACAGCAAAAAGGCAGTATGACACCATGTAAAAAAGGAGAGGGATACCTCGCTGGTGTAAAATCTTTGAGGTTTATTGTATAAAAATAAAAAAACACACTTACAGCAATGTTGTAAGGAAACAGCCTTGAACTCGCGGCGCCGGCCGGACACCGACGAGTAAACCCGTCCTAGGAGATCGAGCAGTAAGGGGATGTTGTCACCACGCCGCTCGGTCCGCCCAATCTGGTAAGCTGCGGACCTTTTTTTTGGTGGTGGATATCACTCTTCAGACAAGCACAGTGGAACTTTGGACTTTGTTTATACACGGGTGTTTTCACTCCAGCATTCATTTTTTGGATTGATTTATTTGTGCACATTTAGATTGACGCCTTGTGCGTCATCTTACAATATATTATTTGCATGGTTTATAAATTTATCACGTTTTTATTTATCACCATTATTGGTTATGTTAATTATGTTTTTAGGTTTGTTTTTTACCAATTGACATATTACTAATAAGGGTCTTATGCACTATATACTGTTCAATTTCTAAATTTAATAGGTTTAGCGCCACTATATATATATTTTTCTTCCTTTGTTTTACTGAGTATGTTTATCAGGTTAGTGGCAGCTTGAGACCGTAATTGAGGCAATCTGGGTCACCCAGTAATTTGCCACCCCTTAATCCTGAGCGCATTTTTTCTTTCTTTCTTGCTTCCATATATGGCACATCCAACTGACCTTTTCTTTCATTCTTAGGGTCCTTAAGAACAAACGATGAGGAAATGTGGATCAGTTGGCCCTACAAAGATCTGCAGGTCATGGGGAGATCCTCCAACTGTTGTCCAACCAGCTTGGAGCGCAAGTACTCGCCAGCAGGAACCGTGGTGTGTGTACTCTGCTCTTTATTTGCTCCCTATTAGTTTCTAATCTGACTTGCAACCTGGACCCCTAAGCTAATGATCCTGAAGTGGCCACTGGAGGCAACGCTGTATCCTGGCCTAGGCCAACAAGGCCCAGGCCTAGGGCAGCACTTTGTAGGGGGGCAGCACGGAAAGAGTCCCCGCCGGCTTGTGATACACTGTTAGTGTAACGCAAGCTGCTTCTAATTTTGACTGTCCTATCAGCCTGGACCACAAACCTTCCTCACTGTGCTATATGTTTTCTGTTGTACCATTGGCATGGTTATATCTTCTTAGTCCTCTCCATAAAATTATCAGAAATTTGTGCTTAAAGTAGAACTATAGGCAACACTTTATTTTTTTCATTTTTGATAGAGTAAGGGAGGGTTATAGCCCCTGTCAGTTTATTTTTTACCATCCCTGACCCATTGCAGAGATTTCCCTTCACTTTCAGCCCCAAAGCCAAACAGGAAGTGAAAGGAAATGTATGCAAATTAAGGGAATCCATTGCCCCCCCCCCCAGGTCCTAAGAACTAGTGTCCCCACTCGAAAATTTCAGGGTGGGTCTTAAACAGAAAGGGGTGTGGTATTGACCGGAAGGGGTGGGTCATATTTAACCGCTTCAGCCCCGGAAGAATTTACCCCCTTCCTGACCAGAGCACTTTTTGCGATGCAGCACTGCGTCGCTTTAACTGACAATTGCGCAGTCGTGCGACGTTGAACCTAACCAAAATTGACGTCCTTTTTTCCCCACAAATAGAGCTTTCTTTTGGTGGTATTTGATCACATCTGCGTTTTTTATTTTTTGCGCTATAAACAAAAGAAGAGCGACATATTTAAAAAAAAAGCAATATTTTTTACTTTTTGATTTAATAAATATCACAATTTTTTTTTTTTTAAACAATTTTTTTCCTAAGTTTAGATCGATACGTATTCTACATATTTTTGGTACTTTTTTTTGCAATAAGCGTATATTGATTGGTTTGCGCAAAAGTTATAGCGTCTACATAATAGGGGATAGATTTATGGCATTTTATTTTTTTTATTTTTTTTACTAGTAATGGCGGCGATCTGCGATTTTTATTGTGACCGTGACATTGCGGCGGACACATCGGACACTTTTGACACGTTTTTGGGACCATTCACATTTATACAGCGATTAGTGCTATAAAACTGCACTGATTACTGTGTAAATGTGACTGGCAGTGAAGGGGTTAACACTAGGGGGCGATCAAGGGGTTAATATGTTCCCTAGTGAGTGATTATAACTGTAGGGGGAGGGGACTCACAAGGAGATTAGACCGATGTGTGTTCCTCTGTACTGGGAACACACATCGGTCTCCTCACCGCTGACAGGAGGTGGATCTGTGCGCGCGCCCCATTGACGGCCGGAAAAAAAGGACGTCATATGACGCCCGCCTGGAGGGAGGGAGGGTTCCTGCCGGCGTCATATGACTATGACCCGGTAGGAAGTGGTTAAATTAGGGGATGCACGAGTTTAGTCAGGCCTAGGGCAGCACAAAACCTAAATACACTACTGACTGGAGGCCTAAGGCTCCATGTACACATAAGCTCAAAAACGGTCGTTTTTAAAGCAGCATAAAAAGTTAGCTTTTATCAGCGTTTTTTTACTAGCTTTTATTAGCGTTTTTCAGTGTAGCTTTTTTTAGCTTTTAAAAAAAAAAAAGTTTTTTTCAATGGACCAAAAAACGCTAAAAAACGCTCGCGGCCAGCGTTTTTGAGCGTTTATGAGCGTTTTGCTCTGCCGAAAAACGGCACTCTGAACGCAAATTTCTTGCGTTCAGAAAAAAGCACATTAACTCCACTGCTCATTAAAGCTAAAAAACGTTATGTGTACATGAACACATAGGCTAACATAGAGTGCAGTTAATGGGCTTTTTTAAAAAACGGCAAAACGCCAATAAACTGCAGTTTATCAGCTTCTGTGTACATGGAGCCTAACCTAGACTATGCTGCTTATCGAGGTATTTATTTTACATTACAGGGGGATGGGTAGGGAGCTTGATTTGATTGATATTGCTTGTAAATCAGTTTTAAAGCTAAACTTCAGACATATATATATTTGGTTTATGCAGTAACAGTATTTCATACATTCGGTTAATGCAGTTATGTATTATTTAAACAAAAAACAGCTAAATGTGCTTTCATCTGCAATTAGTTTAAATACCTAAATTACATTTGGCATCAGCCAAATTTTTGGGGAAAAATTTCACTTTTTTGCATTTTAACTACTTGAGGCCCGCGCTATAGCCAAATGACGGCTTCAGCGCGGACCTGAAAATCCGGGAGGCCATCAATAGACGGCCTTCCCTTTGCGCGCTCCCCTGCAGGATGCGCGCTGCGCGCGCTGTGATCACCCGAGTCACTGAGACTCGGGCGATCACCGATCCGAGTAAGGGGCCGATCCCGACCCCTTACCACGTGATCAGCTGTCAGCCAATGACAGCTGATCATGTGATGTAAACAAAGAATCGGTAATCGTGGTTTTTTTTCTCCTCACGCTGACAGCGTGAGGAGGAAAAAAAGCCGATCACCGGCTCTTTCACAAGGGACATCGGTCCCAAAGAGGAAGGAGGCAGAAGGAGCCTCATCAGTGCCAGCTGTCAGTGCCAGCCATTGTGAATATAATTGCTCCCTGCCAGTGCCCACAGTGCCACCTATCAATGCCCACCATGCCACATATCAATGCCCACAGTGCCACATATCAATGCCCACAAGTGCCGCCAATCAGTGCCTCATCAGTGCTACCGAGCAATGCTGCCTATCAGTGTAACCTACCAGTGCCCATTGTTGCCACCCATCATTGCCCATCACTGGCACCCATCAGTGCCCATCACTGCCACCTATCAGTGCCACCTATCAATGCCACCTGTTTGTGTTACAATGCTGATGTTATACATTAAAAGTGAATGCTGTGACCATATATCTCCTTTATTTAAACCATAACTAAACCCCCTTGTCCTTTACAGTAGCAGAAGCTGCTATCTTAGTTTATGTTTGATATGCAGTTGCCATGGTGCAGTACATGTGATCAGCTATGACACCAACCATTTCATGGCTTGAATATGTGGTGGTGAGCACAATCAACTGTAGCAGTTTTCATTTATGACATGCCTTGAGTGATACTATTTTGGGAAAGAGTTAAATTAGCGGGTTTAGTTCCGTTTTAAGTCATTCATCTTCAGAGATCCTCAAAGACCACAGCAAAGACTTTAAATTCAGGTTTCAGTTGGTTTATAGCAGCTTGCAAGCCTACAAGCTTACTGGTGTTACATTACAGAGCTGCCAGGCTGCCAAGACTTTGTTTCCATAGACAGTAACAAGAAAGAAGCTGTGATTTACATGCCTCTGTTGTGAACTTTGAAGATGATTTTCTTCACAATGCATATAGATGCGGAGGTGAGGGCATGTTTTAAGGTAATTTTACTGCTTGCTCAGAATATGTAAATAGTTTAAAGCCTAAGCTTAGCCTAAATTGCAAACACAAAAATCAGCACAAGGGACATAACTTACATTTAGCCCTGGTTCACATTGGTACGATTTGACATGCGATTTGACATGTCAAATCGCATGACAAATCGGCGGCATTACGCAATTTCAAAAAGTAGTTTCTGTACTACTTTTTGCGATTTGGGGCTGCAATTTACATTGACATCTGTGCAAAAACCCACACGATCTGAAATTGTGGCCAAAATCGGGACAGACAAGCGGGAGTGAAATCAGCTGAACTTGCACGGCTTTATTCCCGCAGCCCAGTGTGAACCCACGCTAAGTATGATGAGTCCCTTGTTCTGATTCTTTTTGGTTTAGCAGAATTTTTTGTCTTTACTACATCCAGCCTGTACCTGCCACCATAATAGTCTGGGAATGTCAGAAGCTCCCATCAAAAAGCATGACTATGCCCGTCCTTTCCTAGCAGATCCAGGGAATACCTTATTGCCTCTTGGGGAATCAGGAAGGAATTTTTCCTCTGCAGAAGCAAATTGGATCATGCTTTGCTGGGGTTTTTTGCCTTCCTCTGGATCAACTGTGAGTATAGAATTGTGTATATAGGATTGTAAAAAAAAATGTTTTCCCTTTTTGTGGTTGAACTAGATGGTCTTTTTTCAACCAGACTAACTATGTAACTATGTAAGATCCACTATTCATAGGAAAGCTTACTGCAACTTCTATGAATGACACAGGCTATCTGAATGGAGGGGGCAGAGATATCAATCTTCTGCCTGTGCCTCATTAGGAGATCCTGTATCATTCATATAAGCTGTAATGCAGCTTCTATGAATGGTGAATATGCCAGGAAAGGGAGTTCTTGACATTAACCTCTACCACACAGGAAGATTATGGTGGCAGGGTCGGAGAAGTAGGAAAGATGAAAATTCCCTAAATTTCCTAAACCAAAACGTATCAGCACAAGGGACACATCATGCTAAATAAAGGTTTTTCTCTTATGATGATTTTTATATTTGTAATTTAGGCAAATTTTAGGCTTAAATTAGCATAATCTGGGCACAGGTTCAGGTTAACAAGTCTAGTTTTTGTAACCTTTACATTTAAGTGAGCTATACCATCTCTTATAATTATTTAGCATTCTGTCTTTGAACTCTGTCCACATTTTCTCTATCTTACAGTGCAGTGCCCAAAACTGTATTACATTTTCAACTTTTTTCAAGTTGTCACTGCAACAGATGTTTCCATTGTAAGGCATAGCTCTGTGACAAATAGAGAGGATGAATCTTTTGGAATCCATTTTAATTGCTGTCTGTGTTCCTACTGTGGAAATTCACACTATTGGTGACAATTGACGCCAGAATTTTATAGGAGGGAAAATCCAAAATTTGGAGTTGTACTAGAACAAAAATACAGGGAAATTCTTCCAATGGAGGCACTGGTTTCGATGGTAACTGTCTGAAAATGGGTTTTCTCATTTTGGAGCGATTTCCTCTTGCTCCTTGGTGTGTCTATGGAACATAGTGAAATATCCTCTATAGGCTATGGACAGCAAATAAATCTGGTTTTAACCCTTCCCTACTCTATCTAAAACTAAAATAAAATTGTGGGCTTTAGATATACTTTAATTGCCGTTGGGTAATATTGTCTATAATACTGTATGTCCATATCCTAGTGAGCTTGATATTTCTATATAATTTTTTTGTCTTCAGCATAAATGGCAATATCACTTTGTATTTCCTGCAGCTGCACCATTTTGGCTCCACTGGTCCATTTCAGGAAAGACAAGACAGCTTAGACATTGTGGTCAATGTGCAGTGACTGAGCATCTGTGTGCACAAGACTGCAGATCACTTAGGACAATTGTGGGAGGCACCTTTAGTATATACAGATTTTGTGCACATTCAACTTGTTTTACTACAGGTGAACTCAATGCTCAGAATTGTGTATGGAGGAAGAGACTTTTCTTGAATATGCATGAGTAAACACTACATATAAAGATCAAAGGACATGATCAGGATGCACTTTTGATTCTGACAAGCAAAGAAATTGAAAAATATTATAAGGGCATTTGATAAAGCGAAAGAAAAAAATATATAATGAATTCTGAACGTTGCTTACAATTGAATAGAAAGGGGGCTGACTGCATAGTGATATTTCAACAAGAGATAACATTCAAATACATTTAGGGATTTACCTTCACAGGTAAGAGTTTATTGTAAACCCCCATGGAATTTTTGTGTCAGAAGTTTGTTAAAATCCAGGGGAATATTTTAGAAATCTATACTATTTTAACAAATACCCCTGTTAAACATGGTTACATAAAAAAATGAGAATTTGGCCTCCAGGAAACTATTGAGCTAGACAAATGGCACTCTATAGCCCAGGAAGCTTCCAGATCTCTCATTAATACCTCTATTATTGAAGAAAATTATAAAGCTACTGAGATGGTACATGGTACCGGTTACGCTAGCCAACTATGTGCCGGAAGCGTCTCCCTTGTGTTTCCACGGCTGTGGACACAAAGGGACAATGTACCACATATTGTGGCAGTGCCCTAAGGTAGGGCGTTTCTGGATTAGGGTGTACAACTTCATCTACACGCTCACCCAGGTAAACCTGGCCAAATCCCAGAGACAGGCTCTGCTGGACTATAAGGTGGAGTCAGCCCAGAGACGTCTCATAGTGTTTATATTCAAATAAGCAAAGATTATTATTGCAAAATCTTGGAAATCGGCAGTCTTGCCATTCCAACAGCTCAAGCATAAACTTTCTTAGATTGTGATTAATGAGCGCATGTCAGCGATTTTGAATAATAACATGCGGATGTTTGAGAAAGTTTGGGACCCATGGGTCAAGTACCTGACTGGAGATCCAAGATCCATACCCGATTAAGGCAGTTTCAGAATGGTGGGACTCGGCGTGCAAGGCCTATTTCTCCCTCTTAACCTTTCTCCTCTCCTCTTTCCCTCTTGTTTGTCTTTTCTATTGTATCTTCTAGGTCTTCTCGCCTACTATCTGTAAACCTAGAGGTATAGGTCCTCTTCCACGAAAATATACAGTTACTAACATGTGCATCTCCAAGCCATTATGGTTTATGAGCTGACCCTAAGCTTGGAAGCACAATTTGTTTTTGCACTAATGTTTATTGCACAGTTAGCCTGATATGCACCTTGTTAATGCATCATTTAGAGTGTTGAACAAGTTATGGGGTTACCCAACATTAACGGTGCACTCGATACTGACTGTAAAGATTCTTATTTGGAAAAGTGCTTTTTTTTATGTTTAATAATGTTTGGACTTTTACCCATTCACTCTGTATTTTACATTGCGGAAGATACGCATTCTTTGTTTTAACTTTGTGTTATTTTTTGTGAAATATTTAAAAAAATTATGGAATAGAAACCCCCCAATGTGAAAAGGGACTTAAATCATATGCAATAGTAAATATTGTTTCAGACTGTTGCTTACAAAATGACCATGCATTTTTTTTATTTCTTTATTTAAATAGACCAGAACATAGGACAAGTAACACAGTGTCCAGAAATCTCACTGTATACAGAAGCGTTAGCATACATTGCAACAATCAGTTCAAGTATACAGTTTGCATATAGAGTCCATCAAGTGATGTAGTTATGCTGCTCGTCAATAACAGCTGTATCTCGACCCCCTCCTGGTCTTTTTTTTTTTTCAGATTAAGTGAATGAAATGAACCATGGGAAGGAATAAGTAAACCGGCAGAAGAGTAAGAGCGGGAGGAAGACTAAAAATGGAAAAGCTAGGGACATAAAGAGAAAAAAAAAAGAGGGCAGGGATAGGAGGAAGGGGTTGGGACTTGGAGAGATAGAAGGAAGGGGGTGGGAGGGGAGGGGTGCCTTTCTCCCCCCTACAGCACCCCCAAGACCAGTGCAATGCAGCTTTTAGGGTGTCTCTGTACAACAGCCAGGGAGTCCAAATTTTGAAATGTTTCTCAGATTGGTCTTTAAGAAATTAGGTCAATTTGCTCCATGAGTTTAATGCCTGATACTCTAGTGCAGCAATGTACTACGGTAGGTAGAATAATTGTTTTCCATAGAGCCACTGCATTCAGAAGATGTCTCAGGAGTGAGTTGTTGTAGCGTTTGCATGATATTTGCGTATTGTGTAAAAGATAGGTGGTGGGTGAGTCTGCAGGGACCATCCAATTAGATTTTTGATGGAGGATTGAATTTATGACCAAAAAGTGGTAAGCACTAGGCATTCCCAGAAAATATGTAACAATCACCCTTCCGCTCTGAGGCAGCACCAGCATAGGGGAGACACTTGAAGGTTGATCTTATTTTAAAAGTTGAGACCTTTTGTGCCACCTAGTGAGTATTTTATATCCATTTTCTTGGTATGTATTTGCCAAAAAGGCTTTGCGAGCAGATAGTGGAATTCTATCTTTTTGGGCAGGAGAGAATGTGTATACAAAGTTCTTATTCCCATTTAGTTAGGAAACTCAGTTCTCATTTAACACAATTACCATGCATTTTTAATGGCCTAAGTTCCTTAGTCTAGAGTTACCTTTTAAAGCAGGTCAACATATGTGTTTTTTACACAGTAGGGGTCATCTAATTAAAGTAGAACTATAGGCAAAACCAATGGCAACTGGTGTTTTTTTTTGGGGGGGGGGGGGGCGCGGCAAACAACCACCTACCCCCCCGAGTGGCACCCACTCCCCCTGCTGTTTGCTGGTTGGTCATGCACTTACCCCTCATTGCAGGCAGCGTGGTGCAGCGGCTCGGCTCTGAGTCCTCTCCTCCATGGCGGCTTCCAGCTCTTCCCCTCCTACTCCTAGGCATCCAATAGGATTGCCTTCCTTTCAGCCAATCGGGTGACAGGTGTCAAAACCTGCTTCCTGATTGGCCGGGAGGAGGATCAGTGTTACAACAGCGAATATTTATTCGCTGTTGTCACACACCTGGGAAGGCTCGGAGCGCACTCTCTGCGACCTGAGCCCACCCAATATTAAAGTCTATTAGAGCCTCTGGCTCTAATCGGTGCTTCAAAAAAACAGCCCCTCCGCATTGTAATCCATGCGCCGGTGTCCTGAAAGGGGCCAGACGCATGAAATAGGGGAGGTGGCGACTGAACATTTTTTTTCATTTTGGATTGAGCAAGGGAAGGTTATAACCACTGTCAGATATGTTTTCCGCCATCTGTGTCCTATTCCGGAGATTTCCCTTAGTTTCCTGTCCCAAAACCAAACAGGAAGTGAGAGGAAATCCCTGCAAATTAAAGGAATTCCTTGGGGACCCCCAGGCCACCAGAACTAGTGTCCCTATTTGAAGATTTTCCCTCTATTACGTTTCTGGGGACAACCCACAATTTGGGATTTTCTTTTACTTTCACTTTCTATAATGATGGTTAACAGGACAAATAGAGAGAGTGATTCTCCTTAACAGGAGCACAGACAGAAATAAAAACCGACAGGTGTTCTAATTAGGGATACCACCTGTCTGGGATTCACCCGGACAGTACGGGTTTTGAATTATGTGTCTGGATTTCAGTCCACCTGAAACCCGGACACATTATTCTGACAGGAATGTGGCTTGGAACAGGGCTTGACAGGAGGGTGAGGGGGCACTATGCACGCAGCATTATTATTCTCTTAGGAGTGTCCAAAAGTGTCCCAGGTCTGTTACAATCTTAAAGCAGATACTAAAGAAAAAAAAGCTAAAGTGTACAGGTTTTGCTTGAAGAAAAATTGGCAACCCTAGTTCTAACCCCTCACCACTCTATGCAAAAGTATAAAAAAAAGTTTTGCCTTTAGTTATACTTTAACCTCCCTGGCGGTATTCCCGAGACTGGCTCGGGGTGAGGCCGCATACACACGACCGGTTTTCTCTGCAAAAAACGACGAGAAAACTGCCGGGAGAGCTTTCTTGCCGAGAAAACCGGCTGTGTGTACGCGGGTTTCATTTTTCTCGTCAAGAAAACTGCCCAGATTCCCCGACGAGGAAAAAGACGGCCTGCTGTCTTTTTTCTTGTCGAGAATCTTGTCGGCCTGTTTCTCGACGAGAAACCCGAGCGTGTGTACACTTACCTGTCGCCGTGGAAACCCGCGCATGCTCAAAATGAGCTTCCTAGGCATAGGGTGTAGCAAGATGGCGGCGACGGCATCGAATGTGACGAGCGCACGCTCGTCGTAGTCGATAACGTCACCGCATTCGTGCTATTCAAAAGAACGGCGGTTCTTTTGAATCGTACGTGTGTACACTCGGCCGGGACAAGTTTCTTGTCAAGATTCTCGTCAGGAAAGACAACGTTTTTTTCCTGACGAGAATCTCGGCCGTGTGTACAGGGCTTCAGATTTCAGTACCAAAAGCGGTAACCCAGAGCCAGACCCGGGCTGCATCGCAGGATACAGGGAGAATTACTTACCTTGTCCCCTGGATCCTGCGATGTCTCCCCGCTGTGTGTGCGAGCTGTCTCCTCGCTCGATTCACACAGTGCCCGAGTGCCGCGGAGCTCCGTTCCCTGCGACGTTGCGGCGCACGGGGGCGGAGATCGGCGCCAAATTCAAAGAAGTAAAAACACAATATACATACAGTACACTGTAATCTTACAGATTACAGTACTGTATAAAATAATTACACATCCCTTTGTCCCTAGTGGTCTGTCCAGTGCCCTGCATCCACTTTTATATTATAAATACAATTTTTTCTGCCTGGAATTTGGAGATTGTCCATAGCAACCAAAAAGTGTCCCTTTATGTCAAAAGTGGTTTTAGACCAGCTAGAAAACAGTGATAATAAATTAGAATCACTTGCAGAATTGAGCGATAGCGATTTGTGGGGAAATTCGTCATCAAACACTGAAAGTAATGACAGCGACAATTCCGCAACTGAGCAAATTTCAGTGTTTTTGATTTGATTACATTATTGAATAATGTTTATTATTATTATATTATTATTTGTTATAATTATTTATAGTTATTTATTATATTATAATTTATGATTTTTGTGTTTCAAACTTTATCATACCCCGGATGTCTACTAGACTCTGGTTTGGACAGATTTAAGTGAGTTATTCCTAAGAATTACAGGCCTACAATATAAAACACTAAATTTCCATGCAAAATAATGGTACCGCTTTCAGCACCAAAAATCTGACAGAATCATACCGCCAGGGAGGTTAACAAGTCATTTTACATTTTATAGATGTGCTTTGACCCTTTCTTCTCTATAGTAAAGTTTTGTTCTAAATGTAGTAGAAATTGCTAACAAATGTCTGATAAATTATCCCACGCATTATAACAGAATTGACAAGGCATCTTACATGTCTCCTTTATCTTATTATGTGCTTGACATATTATTTCAGTTTAACATATGTGGGGTCAATTTATGCTGAGTAGTTATTAGAAGCCATGATAACAAAAGCCATTACACTGCAGTTCCGTTTTGACAGTAAAAATTTCTGCAACATTATCACAAATCCTCCTGCATTAGTGCAATGATCCTTACAATAGTTTCATATTAGAATGAAAGGGCCGCTCTAGCATACTTGATAAAAGTTCTTCCTAGCCTGTCTTTATATTTGCATGCGTTTTTTTTTTTTTCCACTTATATCACTAATTTGTAATAAATCAAACAAAATTAACAAATGAATGTACATAAACACACAATTTGGGGTAATCAATTAGCAGACAAAACAGCTATGACAATGTCACAAGGTAGTGACCCACATCAATCAGTCAGAAATCTTCTCTTAACTGATTATTGGTAACAAAACACTAGATTGCTTTTCTGGGTTTTTGTTAATGTATTTTTTCTACATTTGTGACAGCCTAACTTTCAGTTTAAATCACCTTAATACATTTTGGGTGCATGGACTTGAGCTCTCTTTAGAAGAAGTTGACTCCTGCGGCCAAGAGACACACAAAAGGTGTGCAAAGTCTTACCAAAGGTTTTCCTTCAACCTCTGTTTAGCAGATCTGCCTGCTCAGTGGGGATCTTTCTGCTGATCCCCCCTAAGTAGGCGGATGACAGGTCCGTGTCTGCTCCGCTATGTTGAGCAGACACAGCCCACTCTCCTCTATGGGACAGTCGGATGGAAACGGACCGCCTGTCCATTTCCATCCAACTGTCATCTGATCCGCCAGATGGATGTTTGTGCCCAGATCGGATCGGATGGTGGCGGGTGTCAGCAGACTCATGTCCGTTGATATTCGCCGCTCCATAGAGAGCTATGGATGGTCCAATTGGGTCCGCCTGAAAAACAGACAGTTGGACCCGATTGGAACATTTGTGTGAAAGGGGCCAAAAGCAGTCAGAGACTGATCAAAAGCCTGTCTCCTGCTGGCATGCTTCATAGAAGGACCCTTGCTCTTTGCGTGGAAACAGTGGTCTCTCTGCTGAGGTCAGCCAAATGAGAAATTACTAAAGTTACACCTGTGTTTGCATGAGCATGCAGATGTTTGTGCACCCAGTGACCTCAAAGGCTTAACTAAAAAATTGTAAACTTTGCTTAAATACATACACACATTACTGTTTTAGTGTGGGCTGAACATTCAGAGAAGGCTGTTTTGATATGCACTTCCTACATGAAAGGAAAATACAAACTAACGGATGTAAGGTTTCCCCAAAAAGATTAGGGAAAGTACAATTTTGTTTCCAGGTACCCAACCATCACCAGCTGGTGCCCGTTTGGCTGCTGGAGTAGTTACTGCTGAGCAACATTTGCAAGTGAATAGCTGTATGTATGCTGGTACAGATTTATGTATCTATGTAAGCAGAAAATCTGCTAAGTAAATACTTTGAGAGTACAGTCTGTTTTTGTTTTGTTAAATGATTCAAACATGAAAAATATAACTTTATTGGTTCCTACCAACAGTTCTTTTCTTGTTAAAGTGTAAATAAATCTTTCCCACTGTTCTTAGGCAAATAGAAAGCCTCTCAGGACGGAATGAGCTTTTGGCCCCTTTTTCAAACAAAGAAAAGTATGAAGTTTACATCAGTTTGTCGTCAGTTTTTCATTTGTTTTTACATCAGTTTTTTACATCTGCCAGCTAGCGTTCTTAACCACTTGAG
The DNA here is from genome assembly GCA_029206835.1 of Rana muscosa. Taxonomy (NCBI): domain Eukaryota; kingdom Metazoa; phylum Chordata; class Amphibia; order Anura; family Ranidae; genus Rana; species Rana muscosa. The sequence continues at coordinate 3,234,571 of JARGYO010005626.1, forward strand.
TCCCGGAGCCATTTTTTTCATGCAAAAACGGACAGTTTGTCAGTTTTACATGCATTTTTTGTCCGATCCGTTTTTTTAATGGAAGAATAATAGGACTTTGATCCCTTTCAAAAAAACAAATATTGACAGAAGAGGAAGTAAATGGATGATCATGCATTAATGTCCATTTTTTTATCCATCAACGAATGGATGGAAAAACTAACAAATGGTTCACATGTGTGAAAGGGGCCTTAGGGATGTCACATGCAACTTTTGAGGTGCATTCAACTCCGAGAATATAATGTCAGCAAGAAGTGATACTTTAGTTCTAAAACAATCTTCTGTCTTCTTTCGGGATATGTTTGCACACATTTACTAGAGGCAATACACATTCCCACATTCATTTTAAGAACCCTATAAGTAGACACAGTTATTCTAGTAATACCTTCAAGATGATCGTGACATACCTGTAAGTAGTCTCGCATTGTTGCCTCTCTCCTCAGCCTGCTTTCATAATTGACCATATACTTGTCTTTCTCATCCAAATAGCTTTCTTGAAAAGTTTTATATTCCGAAGCTAGTGCAGTATTTTCTGTTAGTGCTGCCTCCAATGCTGCCTGCATTAGAGAATTAAAAAAGAATAACTTAAACATATTTGATTTCTATGAAATAATAAATGGTCTATAACAGTGAATTATGTATTTGCATTTGCCCCTGCAGCCCCCCAAAAAATTCCTAGCCACCACTAGAATTAGAGGCAAGAGAGCTGCTCTGTATTGGATTACATGAGCAGCCTGTCTCCTGGATGCAGTGAATACAACTCTGGACACTGTCCCCCAGCATATTGACAGATGTCGAGAGGTTGCAGGGACAACTACAAATATATAATTCATACTGCACATTTTAAGTATACTTATATAACTGAAAATATGTACAAAATATGAAAATACATTATGGCATGCTATAGTAATTCAATACCAATTCACTATTCCGTGCAGCATAGCATGCCGGCAAACAAGAAGCCTGCACTTTAACTGAGCCTCATCAATACGTAAGAGTTATGAATGGGTATTCTCTCACCAGTTCCCCCTTTGGCCCTAACAGTCGATACCATTGGCAGGTGACTAGAGGTTACCTCAAGAGGAGAGAGCACACCAAATTTGCATCTTGGGAGGTCCACTGCCATGCTCTAGACCAGTGTTTCTCAACTTCAGTCCTCAAGGTGCCCCAACAGGTCATGTTTTCAGGATTTCCATCAGATGAAACAGATGAAGCTGTGGTAATTACTAAGGCAGCGAAACTGATCAAATCACCTGTGGAAAATAATGGAAAGTCTGAAGACATGACCTGTTGGGGTGCCTTGAGGACTGGAGTTGAGAAACACTGCGCTAAACAACAAAGGAACTGGTCCTCTACCTTACTAAAGAAAAATAGGTTGTTCAATTAGCAAGTTAATGAGGTGAAGCTCTGCTGACTTTCATCATATATGCAAACACATTTTTAAAATTTTCTTTGCTTGTGATTGGGTATTATCTGCAAAGCGAATTTTCACTACATTACATACAAGGGAAAATTCACTTTGCAAAGTGAACCTACTCTACTCCGGCAGACAATCAACCCCAATAAAAAAGATGCAATTTTATGAATTTTCCACAGTCTTCCAATTTATAAATCACTTTAATTATCAGTATTCACAGTTTAAAAGGTGAGTTCCTTTGATGGTGATGGATTACTGCACTTTAACTGCTTGTGTTGACATCATTATAGGACTAAGCACTCTCTTAATAAATGCACCCATTCCACAGAGTAATTACAATCTGTATATAAATGTGAAAATGTTTGTATGAAGCTGTGAAAAGCTGTTCTTTGACCGTCTATATTAGTACCAAGTCTAGTTACTATGTGATGCACAAGCCTCTTTTACCTTCCCTAAGTAAGATAATACCTCCTTCATTTGTGTCTCACTTTCCCCCCTACCAGATACTGTAGCTCACGGTGAGAACAAAGCTGTCAATCCAGAAAGCAGTGGGCAGGACTAGACCTGGTCATATGCTGACTAACAAGCTTACATGCTTATGAATCAGCGGTAACAATGGTCAAAGCCATGTACCTGCAACATGTATTTATTAGGCTTGTGCAATTCGTTTTGTAACGAATCAAAATTCATCCGAATTTAGCAACTTATGGATATTCGGAAGCATTCAAATTTCCGAACAAAGCAATTACGAATAAAACCGAATCCGAAATAAATTATATCGCAAATAGCGAATGCCCGAATGTCTTCGGCATAATTCGTTATGAAAAAAGTTACGAATGTACGAATCCATTCGAAGCACAATAACACTCTGCTCTCTGCTTCTCCCTCACCGTGCTGAACTCCCTCTCAAAATGGTGTACAGGGGCGGAGGCTATAGCCGCATGTAAAAAACGAAAGTAAAATACGAGATTTCGAATCGTTACAAATAACCGCTATGTATTTAGAAAAGTACAAATCCATTCGAAGCACATTAGGCATAATAGGCAGCGTCGTTGTGAGAGAGACACGGAAAATTACAAATCAACGAACCCCAAAAAAGTAGGAGTTGTGTCCAGAATCAACGAAAAACAATGTACTCTACCGAAAGTACGAATTGGAAATCAACTAAAAATAAGGCTTACATTATTATGAATCATTCCGATTCAACGAAAAATGTCGCTTGCGAAAATACGAATTAGTCCGCACACGAAAAGTCCCGTCTAGCAAAATTACGATCGATTACGAATCAACAGGACTGAAAAGAAACAAACCGAAACAAAACGAATTTTTCCGTTGTGCACAAGTCTAGTATTTATCCCACTATAGTGCAATTAGGCACAGCCTACATCAGAGTGGCAACTTTGAAGCTGTATTAAGTGAATTTCTCAGCAACATCAACAGGTACTTGTGGAACTTTTCAGGGGGACCAAGAGAAAACTGTAAGCACAAATGTACCTATAATAAAGTGTCGCAGTGCATATTTTTCATGGGAGGCCATGGTTCTACTTTAAATCAACTTTTGACTTCATTCCATTTCACCTAGAAATGCTGAGCTGAGTTGAGCATCTTTACACAATAAATTGAAGTGAATAAAATATTCACTTCAATTATCCAATCATGTGCAGATGAAATAATTAAACATGGATTTACTTTTCACATGATTGGATAATTGAAGTGAATATCCACACAATTTAGGCTACATAAATAAATCAGCCTCAAGACTTATTTTGTAGTCGCTTAAACATTTTTAATTTTTACAAATTTTGCCAGGGATAGAAGATAATTACCTAACTTATAGCCAGTGCACCTATATTTATTGCAATATATAATGACATAGTACGAATAAAATGTACAACAATCTCCTTTTCACTCCTTCAGTTACACTTAATACTGCACATAATTCATTAGTAAGCTATACCGATCCACTTGGTTACTCAAGTTATTTTACCAATCACAGAGCTTAGCTAAGGCAAACAAAAGCCTTTTAAGTAAAATCTTACTACCCCATAGCCTCCCAACTTTGAGACTGACAACCAATCAGGGAAATTTATCTCCTTATTTTAGTCCACTCTGCTAATTAGGGAGATAAAAAATTAGATTGTACATGAAAAGTTAAAAGGTATAGTAAATTACCTTAATTCTAACACTACTTTTTTGCACATTATACTTTTTAGGCTTTTCTATATCCCATAGAAAAGGCAATGTACAATATATGAATTACTTACTTTGTAAAAGCAAACATATTTTTACATGAAATTTATACTAATAATTCTGTGACTACTAATAACAATATGACAGACAAGCCCATTTTTGTCTGAGAATGCTTTAAATAGGCAGCTATTTTCAACTAGGGTTCCTCCAGAGGTGGCTAAAGGTAGTGAGCAGTGGCAAACTGACCTACTGCCTGTTGGTGCCTGCAGATATGAGGCCAACTTCACCTGGTAGAGTAAGTGGTGTGGGCCAGTAGAGTTTTTTCCCTCTTCCCTAGGTAACCAATCATACAAATTATCTTTTTAGCTATCTATAAAAGGTGACATTTTCCCAATTACCACCATATTGAGGGGCATTCTTCCTCTCTCTGACCACCAGTGTAAGGGAGCCATCTCCTACTGGCCATCAATGTGAGGGAACAGTACTACGGTATGACCACCAAAGGTATGTGGTCCTTCTTCCTCTGAACACCAATGTAAGTGGGCATCTCTCCTACTGACCATCAAGATAAGGTGGTTCCTTCTCCACTGACCACCAATGGCTATTGTTTCTTTCAAATTAATTTTAGGATTATTACGGATTATAATTTTTCTATATAGAACAGTGAAGGATGAAACAAATGACCTGCCTTTGTGTTAAAATGATATTAAAGGCAGAATTGCATTAAGGTAAAAAAAACCTTAAGGCTTTAGAAACACTTTAATGCTTAGAATGCATTAAGGGGAGAGAAAGGGAGGAGAATGTCAATCCTTTAGAGCCACTTTAACCACTTCCATAACGCTGAACGTCATATGACATCCTCGGCTTTCAGTGGTGATATCTGATTGATGCCTGCAGCTGCAGGCATCATTCAGATATAATTTTTTTCAGCTGGCGATTCCCTACACCATAAGAACAATCTTATCTACACCATAAGAGCACTGCTTGATCATTCTTACAGGCGGCGGGAGGGGACATCCCCTTCTGCTGCCCTCCGGTGCTTCTCCTGGCTCTCCGGAGAAGGAATCTGCCGGCGCCAGAAGAAAGTCATAGAGAAATCCGGGGGACAGATGGTCCCCGTCAATCTCTATGACTTTTGGAGGCCCAGGTGTGACATTATGAGGTCACGTCCAGGCCAGCGGAAGTAAACAATGCCGGGGGCTCGGCAGGAAACTCTGAGATCGTTCTTTTTTTTTTGGATCTCAGGCTTTCCAGCCTGGAGGAGAGATGTGGGGTCTTATAGACCCCACACCTCTGCATAAATAGGACCTGATTTCGCTCAGTGGTGGCCGGCTTGGTTTCATCTCTGTGCTGGTCGCGTATGCGCGATAGGCAGTGATGCGCGCACACCCCCTTACAGCCGGGACAGGTGATGCGGAAACTCAGTGCGCTGCTCCCCTGATTGGGACATGTATATAAGGCTCTATATTGAGCTTTATACTGTGGCAGTATGTCCCTCTTTGTTCCTGCTGGGCCTATTATATATCACCATATACTCCCAGGTATGTACTGTTGCTATAGCAACTTTTGGATGTGCTGATTTGGTGATATATTGGATGTGGGCTTATGTTATCTGACAGATCGCTTAAGTGTGACATTTTATTGATGGACTATCATCTGTGTACCATACTCTCTTATGGAAGGATTTAAATGTTTCTGAAAACCACTATACTTAGAACGGCCTCCTGATTTACCATCTATTTATTTAATTATATCAAATGGAATAACATGTACAATATCCACCATTTCCAGGTGAGACTATAATAGGTTCTATCTTTCTTACCAGTTCTCCTCCCTCTCTCTCCGCTTTCCACCTGCCCTCCTTTCACTTTCTTTCCCCCCTCCCTCCCCCCTCCTCCTATTCCCCTTTCCTTTATCAGTGGTGCCTAGAAAGCAGTGGCGGTGCGTCCATAGTCGGCGCAGGAGCACCGCCCCCTCTCTCCTGTGCACCCGTCACTCAACAATAGATATGTAGCGGGGTGTTGTTTGAGGAACCCAGAGACTACCATACCCAGGATGCATTTCCCCGCGCAAGGACTGCTGGGGTGGGGTATTTAACAAGGGGGCGGACCGGAGTACGGTCTCTTTGGACATCGCCCGCCCCGCAAGTGGAACTCTCTGCTGAGTCTGCTGTTCTGGACAGGGCCTGGAGCCTAGGCCCTGTATTTCCAAAGAGGGACGTCTCATCCTGCCATCCGTCTGCTGCTGCCAGGAGGACCGAAGACCCGGGTGTCGTGGAACCTGTGTACCGAGACACAGCAACGGAAGATACGGACGTGGACTGGTCCGGTTGGGTGAGAGAGCACCTGCTCAGAGATTAGTGCAGGATATCTAGGCCTAGTGTTTGTTGTTCGGGACCCACCCGCTAGAGTTTGCATATGCACACCAGAGGGACAGTGCATTGAATAGCGTTAGTGACTTTATCTTTATTCACCAAGTTTGTCAACTTTCATTCCTGTGAATTACAATTTGTCTCCAAAAGTGCACCACCATTTGCTAGCGAAGATTCTTCTCTGCGGAACTTACACATAGTTACAGTCAGGCCTGACTTATCAGTGTAGACATTGCTGGGCGCCATCTTGCCCACGAGGGAGGAGAGTTACAAAGGGGGGCCTATTAGTTATCTTTGTACAGGATTGTATATCTGCCTATTGTTGAACACCCCTTTCATTGCAGGGCTTTGCATATGCTAAAGTATACTGTATTAATCTGTTTAATCATTTCCTTTAGTAAAAGTACCAGGATTAATCAGACTAGTTGTCGGTGTTATTACTGTGCAGAAGAAACGGTCAGTGCTCGCTATATTACTGTGTGTGTTTTTGTTGCGGGATTGTGTTGCCTAAAGTTGCAGGCCTCACAATCCTATAATCCCCTACTAACTGTGCCAAGGGAGGGTAGAGCCAATTGCTGGGGGTTACCAGCGATGTGTTACAGGCCCGAAAATCATATCAGCGGCTCCCTTAGCTGGGGGTATTGCTACACGTGGGGGCTCGAGTCCAGGATTTTCACAGCAGAAGAAGCCCAGAGTTTGGACTTTGTTCCCCCTGTGAAGCTCCGTGGAGGTCGGCCATCTTTGAAGAAAGTAACTGCGAAAGCCCGCGAACATTGCAGAAAAATGGGAGAAGCCTCGCCATCTGAGGAGTTGCACGTGGTGACTCTGGCGCCAGAGAGACAGTGCGCAATGGATCGGCGAGTGGGTAACATGGCGTCTAATGCCGCATGGATTCCAAGTTTAACTACCATGAACGTTACCTCCTTTGCTGCTTCTGTGACTGATACGGGGATCCGACTAAAGCCTCGAGGTCACTTCGCTCTCTATGTCTGCAGAGAGGCGGAGGCCCTTGGAGTGGTTTGTCCCAGATGCGAGGGACTGGTGGTGCATCTTAGGCCCTTCGGAAGATGTGAGCAGTGCAATGAATTTTTATTTGAGGTTGTCATGTACCAGGTGTGACCAGAACTGTGTGGCTAGCAACAGAGGAACACCAAACACATATAAGTGAAAATATAAAGATTTATTTAGGTGAGTGAATAATATAAGTATAACCACCTCCAATATGATACAGTGCAACAAACCAACCAACAGACAGAGACCCACAAATAACAACAGACAGATATGTGCAATAAATGGGAAATACCAGAATCATAAACAATAGCCAGGCCAGGGTCATACACAGCAGGTAGGCAGATGGACAAAGGGATATTCCAGAAACATAAATGTTAGCCAGGCTAAGGTCATACACAGGGAGATCAGCAGATGGGGTAAGGAACACAGGACAGGGAGAGGATGGATGGATGGGTCAGGACAGGGAGACAGGATCAGGAACTCAGGTAGCAGATTCAGTAACAGGTTCAGGTAAACAGGCAGCAGGTACAGATCAGGGCACGAGGACGATACCAGGGCAGTGTGTGTGTGCACTTGCCGGGTATTTATATTATACCTGCCAACAGGCTCAGGTGACCCCTGATTGCAGGAAGTAACATCTGCACCACACTGCCAGGATCCATCCGCTGGTGGACGCCAGTACTGCGGCCCAAGGATGACATAACACCAGCAGAGAGAAGTTCCCCTGACAATTCAAAACTGCCAGGAGACACCTGCTGGTGGACCTCAGTACTGCACGCCAGATGATAAATATTACCAGTGGATGGAACCTTTCCTTACAGAGGTTGAGCAGCCTACTGAAAAGGCTCGGCCCTTCCGTTTGAACTGCCTTACGGGCGCCACCACTTTGGAAGAAGGAACCAGAGCTTCCGCAGTCACTCCTACGCGCACTGTTGAGACTTCGGAGGAAGTCGCGGTTGAAAGTGTTCCGGTCGTTGAGGAACAAGAGTCGGAGAGACCGGAGGATGCTGCTTCGGTCTTTACGGAGTCCTTGCTCCCACCGCCCAAGAGGAAGGTCGGCTATGTTACAGCCTCCTGCGGCCGTGGTGGAGTCACACCCCAGCGATTGCCCGGATCGGATGCATCCATAGGAAAAAGTTCCGGACATCCTGCTTCAGCTACAAGCCGATGTAAGGCGGGGAAAGGGACCTTAGCTAAGGTCCGAAGTGTCGGGGATGCGTGGGTCAGGGACCCCAGGGCCATTGAACTCGTGAGAGGCGGTGATTAAGCACTGAATCGCAGTGCGAAACGTCAGCTCATACTTGCTGTTTTTTTGCTGTGGCATGTTGTTTGTGCTTTTGTTTTAAATAAAAGAACCTTTTTTGGAGTGCGGCTGTCCAAGCGTTTTCCTCAGATTTTTTGCATTGTCATATGCATTGCCTGCACCCACGGCTCTGGATATTGTGAATGAGTCACCAGTCACATCTGAGCGGTAACTCTCTCCTTCTGTTCACCCAGAGTTACCTGCCGGCAGAGTAATGTGATACCTCCGACCTGGAGTCCGTCTCCGACCCAGGAGATGATGTGGCAATAGACGAACTGTTTGAGCGGAAGGCTTGGGATAAGATGCCCCTGTCCTCGTCCCGTAGAAAAAGGGACTCCATACCCATAGTCACTGGAGATGCTACACCCCGGGTGGAGGCCCAGGAGCCTGAGGAGGAATCTGTCCCGTTGTCTGCCCTTCCACCACTTGAGATACCTGCACCTGTTGCCGGGATGGGACGAGTATCATTGCGGGCCCCTATGTCTGGTCCGGAGGCAGTGAAAGTGCCTCGACACCCGGATACCATAATTCTGCCAGGGATGGGAGATCGTGCAACCATGCCTCCATTATCCAGGATGCAGCGGTTGTTAAAACAGAAAGTTGCGGCTGAGTATGGGTGGGAATACCCGTACTTGCCAAAGGAGTTATTGTTTGAAGTGGAGGCCTATAGATATCGGTGGTACGCGGACTTCCTTTGGACTTATTCTAAAGGTACCCCAGGCCCGTAGGTATTACTCCTGTTCCGCCACAGTTACTAAGCGGTACAAAGAATGTAGAGAGTCCTGGATGCTTGGCAGACATATTCATGCTGACAGAGTGGTTATCCATCGGAAGGATAAGGACAATGTTGAGTATCATATAGACACTTTTGACAAGAACTGGAAACCATTAGTGCTGCCGCATCCACAGTACTATCTTTGAGAGACTGGACTCTTTTGTGTTTGCCTTTTGTTATATTCCAGAGTATACTCTCCTGGAGCCCAAGAACTTTAGCCCTTACAGATGGGGTATTCTACTTGCTGGAAGAGCAGGAGCTGTTGTGTTTTTTTTTCTCCTCTCACAGCACCAAAAAGACAGTGACTTTTGGGGTAGTAATAGTTCAGGGCCACAGTCAGGTTCAAGAAAGAAGAGGATTCATCTCCAAGAGAAAGAAAGAACGTTTTTTTTTAGGACAAGTGTTTTGACGGTGGCACTCCCACTAGGTGGCGGTGTTGCGAAACTTTTGCACTCCATTTGAAGTGTGTCTTACTTTTTAGAAGGAAAGGATTTTTCCTTCGGGGAGAATCTTTTCTCTTCTAATGTATATAAGTTAGGATGTTAGAAATTATTGGTTGTGTGTTTTTTTTTCTCTTCTCTTCCCTCTGCAGGTGGACACCAAGCAAATCACTGAGTATGGGGTGGATTTAGCTATTGCAGAGGGGAGGGAAATGGAAATCTACATTGAAAATGTGGTTTATGTGACATTGAGAATGTGATGTGCACATGTTTTTCTCTGCTCTTCTTTCACTTCTGCATTTAACTCCCTTTCCCCATGTTCAGGTTCCGGCACAAACAAACATATTTTTAAATTTTGTGTTTTTTTTCTTAGATAGTTTCTGGAAAAGGTCTATATTGACTTAGGCTTGAGAGACATAGGTTTGCTCCAGACACGGGGACCAGTGTCTATTTAGTGGGGGGAGTATGTAGCGAGGTGCTAAATTTAGGGAAAGTGTCGGGTGGTAGTTATGCCCAAACACCCTAATTGTTAGAGTTCTTGCAACCATTTTTGTCTGCAGGGAGAGCATTGGTGTATAGTTCCCTGTGGCCTGCAGGTGGCGCTGCCATAGTAGGCCAGGGTCGAACCGCTAATCCAGTGCTGTCCCTTGTGTGTCCCCTCTCAGCAGCCGTACGGTGGGTGTGGTAGGCCTGCTGTGCATGCTGGGAGAGGATATAAAAGGGGCAGGCGCTGCCTGTTCAGGGTTCGTTGTCGGGGGTCCTACCCCAGGGAGTGTGTGTTCCTGTCCGTCCTGGGCACCTTTGGCCCAGGGGAGGAGGTCAGTGGATCAGTCCCGGGTGCCTTTGGTCCTGGGGCTGCAACAGAGGCCTGGGCCCGGCACCTTCGGCCAGAGCCCGCCGGGGATCGAGGGGTCTCAGGGTGCCGCCTTGCGAGGGGACCCGTATCCTAGATGAGGAGGCCGGGGGAGGAACCATTCCGAGGGACTGGTGCAGAAGTCATGGTGAAGGAAGGGTCCCGGTAACTCTCTGGAGGGATGTCTTCTCCTTAATAGAGGCCAAGTTCACCAGGTCTGTGGCAGAGACCAAGTTCAACAGGTCTGTGGCAGAGACCAAGTTCACCAGGTCTGTGGCAGAGACCAAGTTCAGCAGGTCTGTGGCAGAGACCAAGTTCAGCAGGTCTGTGGCAGAGACCAAGTTCAGCAGGTCTGTGGCAGAGACCAAGTTCACAGAGTCTGTGGCAGAGACTTTGGGTAAAGTTTGAGCACCATATCGGCTGCTAGTCCCAAGCTAGGGAGACTATCCAAATGGGCTGAGTCTGCTTGAGAATCGGAGCAGTGAATTGGGTTACGTTTGTGCCTGGACCTCTTCCACACCTTATGTTGTCCTGTCCTCCCTCCAACCTTTTCTGTCAGAGACTGTGTTTTACAAGAAAATAAACTCTACGTTGGAGTTGCAGCTGGTGTGGACATTCAAGTTACTGTGGGGATACAAGGACTTGTCTTTATTTAATATAGAGGTGAGAAACATTCTCTGGCTGTCTGACTGTGGAGGACCCATCAACAACACCGCTCAACCTCTTCACACAGGAGGGTACGGGCTTGTGGCGCGGTGTACCCTTCTATTCCTGCGAGGAGCCGAACAAGGCAGGTAAAAAGAGGGGTGGGTGCGCTAGAGATATATTCATGCATTGCATGAATATATCTATTGTCGACGCTGCCGCCCACTATTCAGGTGTCCGGCCCCCTGTTGAGTGACGGCCATCTAAATTACAGCGGTGGGTGTGTTTTGGAAGTGCCTGATTGGAGCCATAGGCTCTAATAGGTTTCCTGATTAGAGCCTGTGGGCTCTAATTGGCTTCCAAATGGTTAAACAGAGGGCGTATGGCTGTGCGTTCCTTGTTTAAACCATGCTGTGTTAGGGAATCGCTTCCCTAACACTGACCCGCCTCTCAGCCAATCAGGTGCACCTGGTTTGGTTACCTGTCACCTGATTCGCTGAAGCGACATCGAGGATGGTAGAAGACATCGAGGACTAGGAGGGAGCGTGGAGGACCCGAGAAAGGTAAGTGCCGGGCGGGGGGGGGGGACAAACTGGCATCATTTGAGGGGAAACTGGCTGCATTTGGGGATAAACTGGCTGCATTTGGGGGGAAACTGGCTGCATTTGAGGGGGTAAACTGGTGGCATTTGATGGGCACAGTGGCTGCGTTTAATGGGCACAGTGGCGGCAATTGATTTTTTTTTTTTTTTTTTTAGTTTGTTCGCGCCCTTAAAAAACGTTTTGACCACCAGCCGCCACTACTAGAAAGCCGATTTTTACAACTCCAATTTATATTTCCATGATTAGGACATGGCACTGTATTACCTCGTAATATATACAAACAGTAGCATCATGTGATGGTGTATGCAGCCTTTTGATATGTATCTATTTACTCGGCGTAAATCACGTTTGAAAAATTGCTGCGCAAATACCGTGTGACATAAAAAGTTGCAATGGCCGCCATTTTATTCCCTAGGGTCTCTGCTAATATATATATATATATATCTATATATATAGATATATATATATATAAAATGTTTGGGGGTTCTGAGTAATTTTCTAGCAAAAAAAATATTTTTATATGTAGGAGAGGAGTGCTGGAATCTGCACGGTATGGAAGTGGTTAAATAACATAAAACAGATGACAATACACATTCTGACAGAATTTAGCCTAGTACATGCGGGCCGTATACATACATATAGGCGACATTGGCCGGCCCATTAAAATTGTGTATGGCAGCCAGTCCGAAGTGCATGCTGCAAAAACTGGAAAACAAATGACTGAGAGTGCTGACTGGAGTGTTCTGGTGCGGGGGGGGGGGGGGTGTTGGGGGCATCCACAACAGATCAGTGGGGGAGATTGCTGTAGTAACAGGGTTGAACGAAAAAACCTTATGATGTGTACTAGCCTTTAGAGAGCAGAGAATGACCGTTATCAGCCTGTACCTCTCATTCCCTGTCCAGGCACAAATCAGGTGACCAACCCGGATATGCTGTGAATCTTAGGAATGGCTAGACAGAAATTCAAATCATTTGACAGGTATAACAGCTAAAATATATGTATTACAATGGGGAAATTAGCTGTCTGCCTGGAGTTAAACTTTAAAAAAAACTTTTTAAAAATTATTTAGGTAGGTAAATTAGTTTTTTGCCAAGTTAACCTATACAGATTCATTTCACACTGCTAAATGTGGTCTGGGCATTCTCTTGTGACTTCTGGTCATGAAAGGGTTAAGGCGCCCTAAAAAAATGTACATCAAAGCATGTTAAAAGCACATGTGATTGCATGCAGTAAAATATGTTCAAAATTCATATAGCTGCAAGCCAATAGTGTTAAAAAGCTATGTTTTTTTTTTCTTATTTTGCAGCAGATAATATGCAGCAAAGTTCTCCTTTAAATAAGGATGCTAATTACTGAGCATCGCTCAGAGCCCATTCCAATCTGAGCATGCATGTTATAGTTAAGCCTCGTACACACGGTCGGACTTTTGGCCAACAAACTTCATTTTAAGCAAGTTGGACCAACAACGCTCCATCGGACAAACGTTTTTTGCTTTTTTCTTGTTTTCATTGGACAAAAGTTGGGTCTGCAAACGGACAAACATTTGCCCAACAAAAGTCCAATGGAGCAAAGTCCGACCGTGTGTACAGAAAACCATCGGACTTTTGTCCGATGGACAAAACAACTAATCAACCAACAATAGCAGAAGTTGACCAAAGGGTGGCGATAAAGAGCAGAAAAGAGCAGAGAAACCACTTCATGTTGCAAAAAGTTTGGGGAAAGTTTGCAGAAAAGTCCGAGTGTGTGTATGCTATGGGTATTCCCGACCAACTCCGTTCGGACAAAAAAACACGGAAAAGTCCGATGGAAGTCCAACCGTGTGTACGGGGCTTTAGGGTAGCGATTTACTAACACTAAAATGCAGGTGTGTGTAAGAAAAGTTTTTATTTCTTAAATTCCCTGGCTGGATGAGTACAGTGACCACTGCTCTTCACTTTTTAGTAAGTCACCCCCTAAGTGAGGTTAGGCATGATCAATGACCATGGTCGGGAGTAAGTAAATAAACTTTCTTCATTAAAGTTTCACTTCTTCTGCTCAACATGCTGAGAAAAACAAGCAGAACAAGGTTGTAGCTGCATGAAATATAGACTGATCATCAGCCACTGGCCTGTCCCCTGCACTCACCTTCAAGCTGTCAATAGAGGAGCTTGAGAATATATGAAGCAGGCGCAATCATATTTTTGTAAAAGTGTAGGAGGAAAGAAAAATGAAGATGGAACTCTTGAGAATACAGGGGATAAATTAAATAAAAATGTTCATTTTGTGCCCCTTTTAATCTTACTGATGTATTCAAACTATTGGACATGTACTGTAACTGAATATCTCAACTGTACCTGAAGAAATAATGGAGCGTGTCTCAGCAGTAAAACAGAACGGCACTAAACTGATGAGTTTAACCCAGCAGAAAGAGCGGCTGTAAACATGACAAATGCCTGCTATTGATTTCAGGTTTAATTACTCTGTGCAGCACTGACAAAGCCCATCAGATGTTGTTGTGAAGTGTAAATGGAACAGACCACACTTCACTGACCAGAGGAAACTGATGGTGTCTGCAGTTTGCATTGTTTACTTTATCCTCCGTAAACTTCAGCCTTGATCAAATTAACAAGTGCTACTAACCTCCAACAAACTACTGTGCTCCCTGGTTTTATTACAGAATCTGGAGATTACTACCATTCAGTGCCCAGTGACAATGGGAAAATGTTTTACAGTCTTCTCATGCAGTATAATGGACTGCCGTGAATTTTTTAAGAAGATATATATAGTATATGTGTACACATTCATACTGTAAGTCCACAAGAATCTTTCTAAATGGGTTCTTCACATACTTTTCTTTACCTGCCAAGCTGCACTTTAATGGAAGTATACTCTTGTTGTTTTGGGATTGGCTCTTTCAGCTGTCTACAGTATGAAGCCTCGTACACACGAACGAGTTTCTCGGCAAGAAACGACAAGAAAACTGCTGAGATAGCTTTCTTGCCGAGAAAATTGTTTGTGTGTATGGTTTCTCGTCAAGAAAACCGACAAGAATCTCGACGAGAAATATAGAGAACCTGGTCTCTATTTTCTCGTCGAGATTCTTGTCAGCCTGTTTCTCGACGAGAAAAGTGTGTGTGTGTACACTTACCTGTCCTCCGGGAAGCCCGCGCATGCTCGATATGACTTTGACGCATGCGCCGTAGCTTCCTAGGCATAGTTAGGGTGTAGCAAGATGGCGGCGACTGCATCGAATGTGACGAGCACACGCTTGTCGTAGTCGATGACGTCACCGCGTTCGCTCCATTCAAAGAACCGCGGGTTCTTTGAATCGAGCGACTGTACACTCGGCCGGGACAAGTTTCTTGTCCAAGAATCTCGTCAAGAAAAACGACGTGTTTTTTCCTGACGAGATTCTCGGCCGTGTGTACGAGGCTTTAGTCCGAAAACCCTTGGAGTATATCACAGCTGTTGTACGACTATCCCATTTATTCTACCGACACAGATCGATTTTGTACAACATTAGCCCTTCCTTCATCAGGTGTATCACTTGGTGAAGGGCTGATTTTGCCCAAAATGTTGTGCATTAGTGCATAATGCAGGAGTAGCTGTTTTGTCACAGGTGTTTGGGACTGGTTTTACTGAACCACTACAAAGTTAATAGAAAGCGAGCCTAACAATTTTATGCAAGGGTTTACTTGATTTAATGTCAATTAACTAGATTACTGTATTTATTGCGGTATAACACTCACTTTTTTACCCTGAAAATAGAGGGTAAACTGTGCCTGTGTGTTATACGCAGGGGGCTGTAGAAAGTTTTTTTCCTGAAACTTCCCTCTGAAAGTTAGGGTGCGTGTTTTATACGCCGATAAATACGGTACTTAAGATAGCCCAAATATAACTTATTTGATGGGTATTAAAGCACAACCCCTGCCAAAACTTTTTTGTGGGAAGACTTGGGAAGGGTAAATAGTTCTGTCAATTCTTTTTTTTTTTTTTCAGATTTTATTTGAAGAAGTTCATAAAGGTGGAGTGGCCCATACAAAGATACACTTTAGCTGCACTTTTAACCCCCACTAGCGGCCGAATAAAGTCTTTAAAGCTCCTGCAAAGCACCGCCACCAAAGCACCACCACCAAAGCGCATTGCAGGCGCTTCGGCATCGGTGCCCATGGATTCCAGTGGCAGAGGCGGTGGAGGAGTGGTGTATTCACCGCTCCCGCCCCTCCCGAAAGATGCTGCTTTCAGGACTTTTTCTAATGTCCTGCAAGCGCACCGCCCCAGTGTGAAAGTACTTAGGCACTTTAAATGCGCTATTTTTAGCCCAAAAGCGCCTGAAAAATGCCCAGTGTGAAAGGGGTCTTTGTGCAGAAACCCAGAGTTACAGGAGCATTTGACAAATTCATCTGTGTAATGTTTTTGATCTATATCAAAACATTTACTTAAGTATTAGGTGTGGGAGAGGTGATCCACCTGTTAGCCTCCAATCCTTAACTGCTCCAATCCACGTAAACCTCCAGTAATGCTGACAGAAAAAAAGAAAAGAGAAAAAGGGGTCTGATAATAATCAGGAATGGTCCACAAAGCCCAAGTTTCAAAGAGAGGAGGGAAGGAAAAGTGAGAAGGAAAAAAAATGTGGTGGAGTTGGGGAAATGGGGGAGGTCAGAGAATAAGCAAAATTAAATAATAAAGCAAGCTCAAACAGAAGAAATGATGTAGCCCACAGTAGCTTGGAAGAGAAAGGAAAATAAAAAAGGCACCACCAACCATAAATGGAATGGAGAAAGGCAGATGAATGGAAAGTTTAAATCTACCTATTTTAGAAAAAAGGCTCACATTGCTCAGAAGTTCTGTTGTGATACTAGAGCTCTGCATTTTGGAATATATTGGAAGTCCACCCATTAAGAACCTGTCCAGTTTTTATTAATCTCTGTGATTACGATGGGGAGTGTTCCCCTCTCCTTGTTTTTTTAATAGCAGAAAAATTAATGCTGGGACAATATTTTAGCTGAGACAGAAAGAAAGAGACAGTGATAATAACCTGAGAAAGGTTATAACCTCTACTCTTTTGCTGTGTTGCAGGGTGTCACCACCACTGAACAGGTCTCCCATCATTGGACAGATTTCCCATCACTCAGCACCCCTCCAACTGGGATAGGTTTAAACTTTTCTTCACTCTGCCCAAAGCTGCACAAAAGTGTTGCCTGCAGTTGGGCTTTCAAGTTATATTAAAACTAGATTGTTACCAGTGTGGCCAGCCTACACCAGATGGCGAAACTGTTCGAACAAATTGAATGTCCTGTAAATATTGTTGTTTTCAACCAAGTCGTCTGAGTAGCAGTATGACTTTGATTTTGTTTGCGCACCATTGCCTCTGTTACTTCCCCCAGAGATACTGCTTTGCCTGTGCATAACATTTCAATAACACATTTGTTATCTGGAGGCAGTGCAAGGGAATATATAATGGTGGTGGAGAAATGTGATCTTCTGTCAGACCTATCAGACTTGTCTTTGATCCTGAATACCACTAACTTTCACTATTTGTTCATGGAAACACTGGGATTCCCCTCTGTCTTCTGCAGCCTAATATATTTGGGAACTATTTAGGGCATTAACAATTGATTAATTTTTTTAATGCACTAAAAGAAAAACTTATAACTGCATGAACAAGAATCATTTAGTGTTTCATAAAGTTTGTAGAAAACAATTCTGTCAAACAAGACAAAACTGACCTACTAAAATGCCTTAGGGCTCTTTCACACGGGGTGGATCAGTCATGATCCGCCCTGTGAAGCTCCGCTTGCTCAGCGGGGATCGCTCAGTTGATCCCCGCTGAGCCGGCGGATGACTGGGCGGTCCCCGCACACTGTGCAGGGACCGCCCTGTCAGAGCGCCGCTCGCCCCTATGGGGAGATCGGATGAACATGGACAGTCTGTCCGTGTTCATCCGATCCGCTCCGCCGACGGAAGGAAAAATAGGGTTTTCCTCCGTCACACTTTGGCGGAGCGGATGTCAGCGGACATGTCACCGCTGACATCCGTGGCTCCATAGGGCTACATGGAGCGTCCGTCCAGGTCCGCCTAAAAAACTGACAGGCGGACCTGAACGGACCCTCCGTGTGAAAGGGGCCTTAGACTCCATTCACACAGGGGCAGCACGACTTCCAGCGCGACTTTGGCAGGCAACTTGGACACAACTTGAGTATGAATCACAGCGCGACCTGGAGCTACTTACAAGGCAACTTCAAGTTTCCTCCAGGACAGGAGACATTCCAGTGGCCAATCAAACAAGAATCAGCTCTGTGGGAGGGAGGGGGAGGGAGAGGTTTGCCTGAGAAATGTATGTTCTCTTCCTGGGAAGTTGCTCCTGTTAAGACAGGGGATCCAACTTCTGAGCGACTTCCATTGAAATCAATGGGTACAGGTCGCCTAGCAGTTGCCTAGAAGTCGGATTGAAGTAGTACAGGGACCTTTTTTGAAGTCGGAGCGACTGCAGTAGTGTGCATTAAGACGGCTCCATTCACTTACATTGATTTTCTCATGCAGCGCGACTTGAGGTGACTAGGGGCGACCTGGGGCGACTTGAAGTCAGATCCAAAGTTGCCCCTGTGTGAATGGGCTCTTACTGTACAAAACAAAAACAAACTGTATAAAGGTGACCTGCCAAATCTCACAAAATGTGTACATGTAACATATAGCACAATTTCAATAAATATTGAGAACATTTTTCTTAAATCATTATCTTAAAAACTGATGCCATTTTGAGCTCAGGCCTTAGCATATCCATTTTAAAATACTATAACTCAGCATTGCATTTAGCGTTGATTAAAGCTGAACTTCAAACATCTAAATACATTACATATATGAACTGTAGCCCACCCCCTTACCTCCAAAGCATATAAGGTACTGTATCTCGCAGGGTAGACTAGCATTTTATCTAAGGGTCTAGTCCTTTACAATAGTGGAAGTGTACAAATGAGCACCCATTACATTTAGTTGCAAGAAATTTCGTTTATTGACTTTCAATCAAGAGCAGGCAACCTGTGGACTAACCGACTCCTAAAAGGTGACAAAAGTACTTACAGTCTTTACAGATGAAGAACCTTTAAGCTGGCCCCACATTCTGTGAAAGCAGTACCTGACTGTAAGACATTTGTTGGTTCAGCTACCGAATCCTTGGAGAATAACCGCCACACATTGGTCGAGAAACAAGCTTCGCCAAGCTTCTCAATATCTCCATTCAGACAGAAGTTTCTCCATGGTGCTTCAGTCCCTATGCTCGCCATACTAGGCCCAAAACCTAGCCCTCTATTAGGGCACATGGCCATCCTCCCAAGGCAGAAGGCCTGGGAGAATCAGAAAGACATACACATTCCTCCCCCAGGTAGGATTGCTTTCCCAAGATCACTACTAAACATTTTTAACCTTTCCCAGCCTGCACCACTGGCGATAAACCTCCTAGTAACTGACCAGGGGAATAAAAATATACAGCACTGACAGGCTGACCCCCCACCCCTTCAACCTCTGCAGCAATGCTGGCAGCCCTCATACATCTATTTCCCAAAGGCAAACTCTGGATATGACGCTGAGCACGTGCACTCAACTTCTTTGGTCGACCGTGTTGAGGCCTGTTCTGAGAGGAACCTATCCTGTAAAACCACTGTATGGTCTTCGCCACCGTTCTGCAGCTCAGTTTCAGTGTCTTGGCAATCTTCTTATAGCCTAGGCCATCTATATGTAGAGAAACAATTCTTTTTTTCAGATCCTCAGAGAGTTCTTTGCCATGAGGAGGAACCTGAGACCTTGTAACACTAACGAGTCACTTGACACCGGGGAGGAAAAATGGCTAATTGGGCCCAAGTTGGACATTTTCACTTACGGGTGTACTCACTTTTGTTGCCAGTGGTTTAGACATACAAGCTGTACACTCACTACATTGTAGTAAAAGTGTAATTTCTTCAGTGTTGTCGCATAAATAGATCTAATTAAATATTTACAAAAATGTGAGGGGTGTACTCACTTTTGTGAGATACTGTAGCTGTAATTAGTGCAGCCTTTCAAACTAATGCCATGGACATTCAAGCACAGCAAGCAGAAGCAATAACCAGAGTCCAGGGGAGACCCAAGAAAACGGAATTATCTGTGCAGCTTAGGCTGACTACAGCCTAGCAAATACTAAATGTAAATAGAGACTTCTGCTTAAAATGGATGTAAACCATGTGAACAGTCTCAGTTGATACACAGGGATAAAACAAATCTCCCTACTTAAATTTTACATGCATATCTGCTGTCTTCATCTTTATATACTGTTTAGAAAGTGCACATCGTGTTAGGCTACTTTTACACTACTGCAACTTCAAAGTCGCGCGATTTTGCTGCGATTCACGGCCACGAATTTGCCGCAATTTCAGGGAATGCCTGTGTAAGTGGCATCAAAATCGGACCAAAGTAGTGCAGGGACTACTTTGAAGTCAGAACGACTTGAAGTCGTACTAATATGAATGGTTGTCATTGGAAATCATGGGAAACGACTTGTCATGCTACTTTGCCATCACAAATCGTGGGATAAGTTGTATAAGTGTGAAAGGGGCCTTTAGATTTTCTCTTCCTGCAGTGAAGCCTGGGCATACAGCCAAGACAGATGATTGGAAGAAAGGCACACACTCCCTCTCCTCATAGGTAGAAACATTCAGCTCTGTCCCTTGAATCGTCAGCACGCTGCTAATCTATTTATAGCATCCTTCCCAGCACAAAACTCTGGCATCTTTTATCATATGTGACAGAGAACTTGTCAGGAGTAGGGATGAGCCGAACACCCCCCTGTTCGGTTCGCACCAGAACATGCGAACAGGCAAAAAATTTGTTCGAACACGCGAACACTGTTAAAGTCTATGGAACACGAACATGAATAATCAAAAGTGCTAATATGCAAGTTATTGTCATAAAAAGTGATTGGGGACCCGGGTCCTGCCCCAGGGGACATGTATCAATGCAAAAAAAAGTTTTAAAAACTGCAGTTTTTTCGGAAGCAGTGATTTTAATAATGCTTAAAGTGAAAAAATAAAAGTGAAATATTCCTTTAAATTTTGTACCTGGGGGGTGTCTAATGTATGCCTGCAAAGTCGCGCATGTTTCCCGTGTTTAGAATTGTCCCTGCACAAAATGTAATTTCCGAAGGAAAAAAAGTCATTTAAAACCACTCGCGGCTATAATGAATTGTCCCCCGCACAGTCCATTACCAGGCCCTTTGAGTCTGGTATGAATATTAAGGGGAACCCCGAACCAAAAAAATAAAATGCGGGGGTCCCCCCAAATTCCATATCAGGCCCTTCAGGTTTGGTATGGATATTAAGGGGAACCCCGTACCAAAATGAAAAAAAAGAGAGTGGGGGTCCCCCCCAAAAATACATACCAGACCCTTATCCGAGCACGCAACCTGGCAGGCCGCAGGAAAAGAGGGGGGGCGAGAGAGCGCCCCCCCCCACCCCTCCTGATCCGTACCAGGCCACATGCCCTCAACATGGGGAGGCTGTCCCCATGTTGATGAGGACAAGGGCCTCATCCCCACAACCCTTGCCCGGTGGTTGTGGGGGTCTGCGGGCGGGGGCTTATCGAAATCTGGAAGCCCCCTTTAACAAAGGGGAACTCCAGATCCCGCCCCCCCCTATGTGAATTGGTAATGGGGTACCCCTACCATTTCACAAAGAAAGTGTAAAAATTTGTAAAAAACACACAGACACAGTTGGACAAGTCCTTTATTTAAAAATAAATAAATAAATTCCAGTGATATAATCCCGTCTCCCCGATGTCCAACGATGATCCATTCTCCAGCGACGCTGCAGTCTCCCCTCTCCAGCAGGAACGAAACCCCCATGATGTGTAAGAGGGGGCGGGGTCACCCGTCCTTATCATAGGGAACCCCTGTGACGTCCTTGCGCGTCATGGGGATTTCGTACCTGCTGGAGAGGGGAGACTGCAGCGTCGCTGGAGAATGGATCATTGTTGGACATCGGGGAGACGGGATTACATCGCTGGAATTTATTTATTTATTTTATTTTTAAATAAAGGACTTGTCCAACTGTGTCTGTGTGTCTTTTACAAATTTTTACACTTTCTTTGTGAAATGGTAAGGATACAATATACCCCGTTACCAATTCACATAGGGGGGGGCCGGGATCTGGAGTGTTCCCCTTTGTTAAAGGGGGCTTCCAAATTTTGATAAGGCCCCCGCCCACAGACCCCAACAACCACAGGGCAAGGGTTGTGGGAATGAGGCCCTTGTCTTCATCAACATGGGGACAGCCTCCCCATGTTGAGGGCATGTGGCCTGGTACGGTTTAGGGGGGGCACTCTCTCGTCCCCCCTCTTTTCCTGTGGCATGCCAGGTTGCGTGCTCGAATAAGGGTCTGGTATGGATTTTTGGGGGGACCCCACGCCATTTTTTTTATTTTGGTGCGGGGTTCCCCTTAATATCCATACCAAACCTGAAGGGCCTGATATGGAATTTGGGGGGACCCCCACGTTTTATTTTTTTGGTTCGGGGTTCCCCATAATAATCATACCAGACCCAAAGGGCCTGGTAATGGACTGTGGGGGGGACCCCTGCCGTTTTTTTCAATGAATTTGATCTGTATTGCCGGGGAGCCGACAATTCATTATAACCGCAAGTGGTTTTAAATGACTTTTTTTTCCTTCAGAAATGACATTTTGTGCAGGGACAATTCTAAACACGGGAAACATGCGCGACTTTACAGGCATACTATTCACACCCCCCAGGTACGAAATTTAAAGGAATATTTCACTTTTATTGTTTCATTTTAAGCATTATTAAAATCATTGCTCCCGAAAAAACAGACGTTTTTAAAACTTTTTTTTGCATTGATACATGTCCCCTGGGGCAGGACCCAGGTCCCCAAACACGTTTTATGACAATAACTTGCATATTAACCTTTAAAATTAGCACTTTTAATTTCTCCCATAGACTTTTAACGATGTTCCGCGGCTTTTCGAATTTGCCGCAAACACCCCAAATTGTTCACTGTTCGCCGAATGGGCGAACAGCCAATGTTTGAGTTGAACTCATGTTCGACTCGAACATAAAGCTCATCTCTAGTCAGGAGTTATCAGGCTAAAAACAGAATAACGGAGCAGGAGAGAGCTACGGGACACAGTGCTTTGAAGAAAGATAACAAAACACTGCAGATATATGTGCCCAGCTCAAATTTCATGAATCGGGTTTACATCCATTTTAAGGCACGGTATCTAGGGAACCATATTACCAACCAAAGGATTTGCAACCCCCTTCAGTCATACTTGTGATGTAGAAACCTCTGCTAGCTTTTAGATCCAGGTCCTGGAGCACATTACAGAACTAATCCCAGTACTCCCTATTCCATTGTATGTGCTGCTGTAAGGTGGTACAGTAGGTTAATATCAAGGCAATATTGAGTACCTAAACAATACTAGGTGCAATAAGTATACTGGTATTGTTGTTCACTTGGGAATAACAATAGTTGTTGTGCTGCTTTTGGCTTCAATACAGGAGTCACTGGTCAGCGAAGTCAGAGTGAAGTCCATATTCCTGATTTACATGCTTGCTTTGGATTAGGGATTCAGCAATGAAGCCTACATAATACACTCAGTACATATGTCCTTTAAGGGATCCTGAATGTGGCTTTCACCACTTACTACTCATTTGTATATACAGTAGCATAAACTTACATACAATGCTTCCCTCCTGAAATCTTTTCTGTGAAGCCTGCTCGGCATCTTCCAAAATCTTCCTAGATGAACAGTATCACTCTATTCACTGACATGGAAAGCCTATTAATTGGTTCATGAGTTGTCCATTAATGTAATTTGAGTTTGGCTGTGCAAGCATGAACGACTAAGGTACTGGGATAAATACACTTATCCTATAATGAGTACAGACAGGTTTGCCCAGATTTGGTAGCAGGCACCAAAAGGTGCTTGTGCTAATTTTAGCATGCTCTTCTGTTACCCTAGCACCAGTAAAAAAAAAAGAAAACATAACCTCACAACCTCATGTTCAAAAGTATTTGTTGACCTATCTCTTTTCCTTCATGTGGCAAAGCAACTGTTGCCCAATCCTTTTACCTTTCTGCAGGGAAATTTAAGTTCATGACCAATATATATTATGCCACAACTCATCAGGTCAGAAGGGTCTCCAAAATAACTAAGTAGGAGGTCACAAATAATATAGAACCCTTCCCTATTAGAATGCAAATAAAATGGTAAGTGGAAGGACAATTTTAAATAAAGGTATTACTTTGCTAAACCTTAGCAAGCCCACATGATGCCCCCCAACACCAGAATACCAAGGGTGGATTGGAGAGCTGTTGCTAGTCACAATAAAATGGACTTTTGAAAAGGTCAAACATAGAATGCATATGAAGCCTATGTTCCACTATTCTATTTTAGGAGCTGTTCAGTACAAACAATTCTGGTACTACATGAGGTTATAGACTGTGCAATAAATTTCAGTCTCCCTTTACTAACCTGTAGGATTCCACCTAAAAACAGTACTTCTACTCTCTATGTCAGCTCATCCCTCACAGTTATTACCCTTATCTCTCGTTCCTCACTTTAAAGCCCTGTACACACAATAGGTTTTACCGATGAAAACATTCCAATGGACTTTTTTCATCGGACAAACCGATCGTGTATGGGCCCCATCGGTCTTTTTTCCATCAGTGTTTAAAAATAGAACATGTTTTAAATTTATCCGATGGTTAAAAAACCGATAGCAAATTACTATCGTCTGTGGGGTACTCCATCGGATAAAAAACCCACGCATGCTCAGAATCAAGTTGACGCATGCTCAGAAGCATTGAACTTCATTTTTCTCGGCTCATCGGAGTGTTTTACGTCACCGCATTTGGAACGGTCTGTTTTTTGACTGATGGTGTGTAGGCAAGACTGATGAAAGTCAGCTTCATCGGTTTTCCGATGGAAAAATCCATCGGTTAAAAAACCATAGGAAATCCGATCTTGTGTACAGGGCTTAAGAGTAAGTAAACTCATATGATCATATAATACTAACCCTTTGGTATTGCATTGTATTGTGAATGTACTTTCTCCCTGTATTGTGTAAAGTGCTATGCAAACTGATGGTACTATATAAATTCTGAATAACAATGAATTAATAACAGTCATTGTTTAAAACGCTTAACAAATTTGGACTTTGGATGCAATGGTTGCATATGTACATGACTGTTGTAGAAAAGTGAAATTATCACCCTAGTCTGGTTGTAAATTGTATAGTACCGGTTGTGAGGGGGTTAGCTCGGCAGCGGGTGTGTGTGACCCCCGGGATGGGCTCCCCACACAAAAACAGGCCCAGCAAACGGAGGTTGTGGTTTTCAAAATCAAAAAGGTGCGGTTTATTTTCTATTTACAGTGACAAAACACAGCAAAGCAAAAGAAACATAAATAAAATAAATCCTGGTCAACTTGACCTCTGAGTAAACATACAGGTTTCCTAACTAACAACTGGGATCAGCCTAGTGCTGTCCTAGTCCCTAAGTCCCTGGTTTTAAATGTCCAAGCAAATAGCCACACAGGCTTTGTCTCACCGCACAGGGGTTCACTCTCCCTAGACAGTCCACACAGGTCTGGTTCCAGGCATGAGCAAACACCTAATGAATCTGGGAGTTCTTATAGAGGCCTAAATGAGCTGACAAGCTTCAGCTGGTCTCATCAACTCCCTGTCTGCACGACGCCCCACACTCTCCCTAGAGGTATGAGTCATCCATGAGCCCACTAGCCTCAGCTGGGCTTATACAACTCTCCACCTAGTTGTATAAGTCGGCGTAAAGCCTGAATCTGGGCGAAATATATCTACCCCCCTGGATGCAACCAGGTGACTTTACCTTCCTGCTGTCACATACCCCCCCCCCTCTTGTTTTAACCTCGGGGTTGGAACACCAGCAATCAGGCATTCATGTACTCGAGACAAAGCATCCACATTCCCCATTTGAACGCCAGGGCGATGCTTTACTGTGAAGTTGAATTCCTGGAGGGCCAGGAACCACCTATTCACTCTTCTATTTGTTTCCTTGTTTTGAGCCATCCACTTTAACGGAGCGTGATCCGTAACCATGTCAAAGTGCCTACCTAGCAGGTAGTACCGAAGGGAATCTAGAGCCCACTTCACCGCTAAACACTCCTTTTCAACGGTGGCGTAATTTACCTCATGGGACTTCAACTTCCTGCTGAGGTAAATGACTGGGTGCTCTTCCCCGTTCCAGACCTGGGACAATACTGCTCCTAACCCCACATCTGACGCATCACTTTGTACGACAAAGTCTTTAGAGAAGTCGAGTGAGTACAACACTGGCTGGCTACATAAGGCTTGTTTCAAGAATTGGAATGCTGCCTCAGCCTCGGGGGTCCATTTAATCATGACCGACCCTTTCCCCTTCGTCAGGTTGGTTAGGGGCACAGCCTTAGAAGCAAAGTGGGGAATGAATCGCCGATAATACCCAGCGATTCCCAGAAAGGCTCGTACCTGCTTCTTGCTGTTGGGACGTGGCCAACTCTGGATGGCCTCGACTTTGTTGAGTTGGGGTTTTATTACTCCCCTCCCAATGGTGTACCCAAGATATTTGGCCTCCTCCTGCCCAATGGTACACTTCTTGGGGTTAGCCGTAAACCCCGCTTCCCGAACAGAGTCCAGGACTGCTTGCACTTTTGGCAGATGTGAGGCCCAATCTGTGCTATGGACAATTACGTCATCCAGGTAAGCCGCAGCATACTTCCGATGGGGCCTCAGCATCTGGTCCATTTTCCGCTGGAATGTGGCCGGCGCATTCTGTAACCCGAACGGCATTCTTTTATATTGGAACGCCCCGTCTGGGGTTACAAATGCGGTTTTCTCTTTGGCCGACTTGGCCAGGGGGATTTGCCAATACCCTTTTGTGAGGTCAAGAGTCGTCATGTATCGGGCTGTTCCCAGCCGGTCGATCAACTCATCTATACGTGGCATGGGGTAGGTGTCAAATTTTGTAACTTTGTTCAACTGACGAAAATCGTTACAAAATCGCCAGCTCCCATCCGGTTTAGGCACCAACACAATGGGACTAGACCAATCACTTTGGGACTCCTCTATCACCCCTAAGTTCAGCATTTTCTGTACTTCCTCCCGTATTGCCTCCCGTCGGGCCTCTGGGATCCGATAGGGTTTTAACTTCACCCTTTCACCGGGCGGGGTAATGATGTCATGCTCTACCCCAGATGTTTGTCCCGGCAGCTCAGAGAATACCTCCTTGTTGCGAAGCACAAACTCCTTAACCTCCTGTTGTTGGGGTTGTGACAAGGTGGCTGCTATTCCAACCTCAGGAATCACGCAACCAGTTTGAGCTGGTGACCAAGTGTCTGCGACTAGGGACTCTCTATCCCTCCAGGCTTTCAACAGATTAACGTGATAGATCTGTTCGGGCTTTCGCCTTCCTGGTTGTCTGACCTTGTAATTCACTTCGCTCACTTTTTCCATTATCTCATAGGGGCCTTGCCATTTGGCAAGGAATCTACTTTCAACCGTAGGGACAAGTACCAGTATCCTATCCCCCGGGGAAAAGGTACGGGTCTTGGCTCCACGGTTGTACACTCTCTGCTGTGCTAACTGCGCTTGGGCCAAATGTTCCTTCACGATGGGCATTACCTGTGCAATTCGGTCTTGCATCAGGGCGACATGCTCAATCACACTCCTGTGGGGAGAACTCTCACTTTCCCAAGTTTCCTTGGCAATATCCAACAGCCCTCTTGGGTGTCTCCCATACAGTAACTCAAAGGGGGAGAATCCCGTAGAGGATTGGGGCACCTCCCTAATAGCAAACATCAGATAAGGAAGTAGACAGTCCCAATCCTTTCCATCTCTATCCACCACTTTCTTCAACATTTGTTTTAGGGTTTTGTTGAATCTTTCAACCAGCCCATCGGTTTGGGGGTGATACACAGATGTACGTAATTGTGTCACTTTGAACAATTTACACAGCTCCTTCATAACCCGGGACATAAAGGGTGTACCTTGGTCCGTAAGCAGTTCTTTACAAATACCCACCCGGCTAAACACAAGAGATAGCTCTTTGGCTATGGTTTTGGCCGAGGTATTTCGGAGAGGGATCGCTTCTGGATAACGGGTGGCATAGTCCATTATAACTAATATGTACTGGTGCCCCCTAGCGGACTTGATTATAGGCCCTACCAAATCCATG
Organism: Rana muscosa; assembly: GCA_029206835.1. Taxonomy (NCBI): domain Eukaryota; kingdom Metazoa; phylum Chordata; class Amphibia; order Anura; family Ranidae; genus Rana; species Rana muscosa. The sequence continues at coordinate 3,262,429 of JARGYO010005626.1, forward strand.
GCGATCCTCTCAAACGGGACCTCAATGATGGGTAGAGGGACCAGCGGGCTACGGAAATGTGGCATCGGGGCCGACCTCTGACACACAGGGCAGGAGGAACAATAATTTTCTATGTCCTTCATCACCCCCGGCCAATAGAATCTCTGTAATACCCTCTCTCGGGTTTTCTCTGTCCCCAGATGACCTCCAAGAATGTGCCCATGGGCCAACTCCAACACCAACTTCCTGTAAGGTTTGGGCACCACAAGCTGCTCAACGGTTTCTTCTGCCCTTTTTGCCACCCGATACAGTAGGTCCTTCTCTACGCTGAAGTATGGGTAAGTGCAGGTATTATCTGGGTTCACTAACTCGCCATCTATTTTCACTACGTTTTCCCGTGCCTTTATTAGGGCGGGGTCTTTCAACTGTTCTGTGGCAAAGTTTTCCCTGTGAACCTCAAGATCAGAAAACTCCACAGACGGTAGGTTTTCGTCTGAGGAGGTGGGCTCCTCTCCAGTTTCTTGAGTCTCCCCTGCCAATACTGATAAGGGAAATTCCGGAGAGTCCTCACCACTCTCAGGGGAGTTCTGGCTATCACATTCCTGGTACATAGGGGCACCAGTGGGGGGCTCAGGATCATCCCACAGTTCCCAGAACTTCGGAAAATCCCTTCCCACAATGGCGTCATGCGGTAACTGAGATACTAAGCCCACTGGATGAGAGAGGGTACCTTTGGGGGTCTCGAAACACACTGTAGTCACTGGATACTCTCGGGTGTCCCCATGCACACAAATAACAGCTACCTTGCTATTCCCAAAGACCTCTGTTTTAACTAACTCAGCCTTTATCAGGGTCACAAGGCTACCTGAATCCAGCAATACCACAACATTTCTACCATTAACACACATTTTGCATAAATGTTTCTCAGTTCCTCGAATGGCAGTGCATGCGACTGTCGCACACAGCGACTGACGTCTGCCCGTCAGAAAGTCACACTGCATGGGTTCCTCCATAACCGGGCAATTGGCTGCAATATGTCCCGCTTGCCGGCAGCGGTAGCAAACGATCCTTCTTGCCGCCTCTTGAGCCGCTGATTTCCCAGGCTGTTCTCGCCAAACTTGGGGTAGAGCTCCCACCCTCTCACTCTCTCTACCCTCACCCCTTGGAATCCTCTTATCCGCCCCTGGGGATGGTCTGGTCTTAGGGTGGAAAGTCCGAGTGTCTCTGGAAGAGGCCGTCAGGTTCTCTGTAGCCAAGTATTTCTCCACACGATCCACAAGACCATCGGCCGTCTCTGGGTCTCCATGGCTTACCCACTTTTGGATGGCAGTAGGAAGAGCTCTCAAAAACCGATCCATTACAACACGTTCCACAATCTTTGGTGCGGACAAAGTCTCTGGCTGTAGCCACTTTCTGCTCAGGTGAATGAGATCATACATTTGAGACCTGGGGGGTTTTCCAAGCTGGAAAGTCCAGTTATGCACACGCTGAGCCCGGACAGCCTGGGTGACACCCAGCCTTGCCAAAATTTCAGCTTTTAGCATCACATAGTCTTTTGCTTGGTTAGGCTCTAGGTCATAGTAAGCTTTCTGCGATTCACCAGTTAACAGAGGAGCCACCAGTCCAGCCCACTGCTCCTCAGGCCACTTTTCTCTTTCAGCGGTCCTTTCAAATGTGGTCAAAAATACCTCTGGATCATCCTCTCCAGTCATTTTTGTCAATAAACGACTCACCCCAAAGGACGCGGTATTAGTGGGACGGCTTTCCTCACTGGTCTGCGGACGTTGCTGCATTACTGCTTCCATTTGTTGTAGTCTCTGCTCTTGCTTCTGTAACAGGTCTATGAAGCGGGCCTCAGATTGCTGCTGGGCTTGTTGCTGAGCTTCCAGACTCTGTTGGTGAGCTTGCTGCTGGGCTGCAAGGCTCTGTTGATGAGCTTGCTGCTGGGCTGCAAGGCTCCTTTGCAAACCTGCATTTGTCTGCTGTTGATTGGCATTTGCTAGAGCCAGCTGTTTCAGTATCTCCTCCATGCTGGCTTAAAAAAAACTGCCTGCATTCTCCACCAACTGTGAGGGGGTTAGCTCGGCAGCGGGTGTGTGTGACCCCCGGGATGGGCTCCCCACACAAAAACAGGCCCAGCAAACGGAGGTTGTGGTTTTCAAAATCAAAAAGGTGCGGTTTATTTTCTATTTACAGTGACAAAACACAGCAAAGCAAAAGAAACATAAATAAAATAAATCCTGGTCAACTTGACCTCTGAGTAAACATACAGGTTTCCTAACTAACAACTGGGATCAGCCTAGTGCTGTCCTAGTCCCTAAGTCCCTGGTTTTAAATGTCCAAGCAAATAGCCACACAGGCTTTGTCTCACCGCACAGGGGTTCACTCTCCCTAGACAGTCCACACAGGTCTGGTTCCAGGCATGAGCAAACACCTAATGAATCTGGGAGTTCTTATAGAGGCCTAAATGAGCTGACAAGCTTCAGCTGGTCTCATCAACTCCCTGTCTGCACGACGCCCCACACTCTCCCTAGAGGTATGAGTCATCCATGAGCCCACTAGCCTCAGCTGGGCTTATACAACTCTCCACCTAGTTGTATAAGTCGGCGTAAAGCCTGAATCTGGGCGAAATATATCTACCCCCCTGGATGCAACCAGGTGACTTTACCTTCCTGCTGTCACACGGTATATAAATTATAGCATCATTTGAGGCAATATACTCTTGTGAATTTGTATAGTATATTATATATATTATCACAAACTGGGAGGCATCTCTCTATATCTATAATAGTTCATATTATTATTGTTATAGAGTTTTGTTTATTTACTGCATGATAAATGCATATGAGCAAGTACATTTTTAAAATAAATTCTAATTGCTGTCCATTCAGAATTTATATATATATATATATATATATATATATATATATATATATATATATATTCTGGAGCTGCAGCCATGATCCTGGTGTAGTTTTTGTTTTTAGAGTCGGTGACTGACTTATGTAAAAGAGATGTGAGCGACTCTACAGCCTCCCCATCACTTTTATAGGGCTCAGAAGAGGTCTGCCACCGTTCCTGGGCTCTACCATTCCACCAGGGAGCCCAGGACTGCTACAATGGTTGGGCTAGCTGCCCACAGAGAAGATGGTGGAACATTCATTCCCCCATCTTCTCTGTTAAGAATGAAGCTGGAAGCAATGAGGATTTTGTCATTTACAGTTTCAGTGATGTGAACTGTTACAGGCCTTTGAAGCAGGCAATCGTATTTCTCTTTGAGTCGCTGCCTTGGAGGGCAGAAGAGGGATCAAGGGTCTAACAGGCCTCTGCTTTCTCCATAAAGAGGATCTGCCAGTGCCCAAGCTTTTACCAGGGATGTTGTTTATCCCTTGTGATACCAATAAAGTTTAATGAAAAAAATAATAATAATAATTTTAGGAAAAAAAAACGTAAAAACATTTAAATCAAATGTAGCGGGTATGTACTTTCCCGGGTGTAATTTTGAATTTGGCAGAGACATCAGTGATGTGTAATTCCCTGCAGCCCAATGGGTGGCGCTGTCACCCTAGGCTGGGGTTGAATCATTGCTGTGTGCCGTCCTCCTTTTTGTCCTCCCTCGGCAGCGGTATGGTGGGGTGGGGAACCCGCCGTGCTTGCTGGGAGAGGGTATAAAGGGGGCCGGCCATCTTTGTCATGGGGTTGACGTCCCAGGCACCTTCAGCTTGCGGACGGTGGGTCGTGTCGCTCCTCTGGGTGGCTTAGGCCTAGAGGACAGCGGAGGTCGAGTTCCATCCCAGGCACCTTTGGCCTGGGGTGAGGTACTTGGATGGAGGTCCGGAGCTCAGTGCCCAACACTGAGTTCCGCGAGGGAAGGAGATCCTAGGGTGCCCAGGGATTGGGTACCCGAATCCAGAAGGCGCAATGGACCGGGGGGAGCTCCTCATTTGAAGACCCGGTGCAGCATATTGCCGGTGACAAGTGAGTCTCTCGTCAGAGACGGCCTGGAAGGAAATCTACCCTCGTGCGGAGACCAGGACACACTTCTAGGAAGGGAAGTGGCAGCTTACATTGTGTCTGGGCCTGTTCGCATCCACACCTCCTTTTCTGTTCTGTTCTATCAAGGGAGTTCAACTGTTTGTGTTCAGACAAGGAGAATAAAGGAGTGTTGAACTTTAATGGTGTGGAGCTCATTTTCTGACAGACATGGTGACTCTGAGGGAGGATCCAGGTGCACAACACTGACCCGAAGGTAATACAGAACTGTTGCTTATACCGCACTAACATCTGTGGTGGAAGCTAGGCATAGTGTCCCCGCTCCCTCCCCTCTAAGATACCCCTACACAAGAGAAAGACGAGACCAAGAGGGGAGTGTGAGGAGCAGCCGCTACACGTGGGGGCTCGTCCGGGATAGTGTTTGTGCACCACAGTATTAAACGTGTCTGTTGGAAGAGTTAAGCGAACAGGCAGGCCTTCATTGGCCGAAGTGCATCCCTGATCGAAGTCGTGGACATGCCCCAAAAAGAGGAAAGGCCCGCGCAGAAGAGTGGAAAAAGGGGGAAGCTCAGCCATGTGAAGTAGTACACGTGGGGGCTTCTATTGCACTGCGCCACCAGGCACACCCCCACCGCTTAGTTCGTGGGCGTGACTCAGAAACAGAAAAGAAGAAAAGCCTGCGAACTGGAGCAAAGGGGAGGAGTCCAATACGTGTGAAGGACTACACGTGGGACGTTGGCGCAAAAACTTTGCAGTGTGCGATGGATCAGCAACAGGTCGCCATGTTCGGACACACCTCGTGGATTCCAGTTCATCCTTCCACCACGACTTTGACCGCTGCTGCTCCAGTAACGGATACGGGGATCCGACTAAAGCCAAGGGGTCGATTCGCCCTGTACTCGTGCATGGACGTTGAGGCCCTGGGTGTGATTTGTCCCGGGTGTTCGGGACTGGTGTGCCAGTTGAAGCCGTTTGGACGCTGTGAGGCCTGTGGGAAGTTCCTGTTCGAAGTGGATCCGGCGGTGGAAAGGCCGAGAACCATATACCCCGGCCGGGCTTCAGGCAACACCACTCAAAGAGGAGGAATCACTGCTGTGAGAGTCACCCCTGCGCACACTGCAACGACCGCGGAGGAGGTCGTAAAACCCCAACGGGAGAAATCCGAGGATGCTGACTCGGTCACCACTGTCTCGCAGCGTCCACCACCAAAGAGGAAGACCGGCATGGTAGCCCCGACCAGCGGTTGTAGTGGACCATCTCGCCCACTTATGCCCGGCCCGGATGAATCCGTCGACCAGAGTTCCGGATGTCCCGCTTCAAGTAAAGGCCGAGGTAAGCCAGGTGGGGAGACTTGGTGTGTGGGCGGAGGTGTCGGGAAGTCATGGCCTAGCGAATCCGCGGGAGGTGGTGGCTCCGTTTCTACAACCGGCTACATACCCGCAGAGGAGTGTGACACCTCCGACCTGGAGTCGCTCTCGGACATGGGAGACGACGTGGCAATAGACGATTTGTTTGCTGAGAAGGGCTGGGACAAAGTACCGCTTGCTTCATCTCAGAGGATCAGAGATCCACTCATGTCAACAGGGGAAAGCACACCCCGGGTGGAGGCATCAGCGCCTGAAGAGAGGTCCCGTCCCCAGTCTGCTTCTATGTAAAGGTATGTACTTACCGAGGCCGAGATGCCGAGAGTGGTTCACCTTTGCGACTTGACGCACTCCACCCCCTGGAGTTGAGACAGGGAGTGGATGGCGAGAAGCGGCACCGGCTACCGGCAGGTGGTGGGTACTTTTAGACGGTCCGGTAGTGTTGAGTAGACTGAAGAAACAGGCTTCAAGCGGGAACTAGTCGGATTGGTAAAGTTCAAACAGCAGGAGATAATGGAAGCCGGTGCAGGTTGAGTCCGGGTTGCAATTGCAAGGTAACAGTCCCGGCTGGGGGTCTAGCACAGTAAAAGGCAACAAGTCCAGAGAATACCGGGAACCAGGCAGGAGTTCAAAGGAAACGCGGAAGTCCAAAAGGTACAAGCAGGAGGTCAAGGATTGTAGACAAGCAGCAGATCCGAGTCACAGGCCGAGGGTCAAACACAGGAGAAGGCAGAAGTCCGTATAGCAAGCCGAGGGTCAGGTCCAGGAGAGAGATCAGAGGAGTCAAGCCAGTCCGGGTCACAAGGAGATTTTCAAGATAGTTTTCCAGAGTCTTGGGTATACAGGAAAGCTGACAAACCAGCAACTTGTCAGTGCAACTGGATCTCTTTAAATAGGCCCGCCTGGATTCCTATTGGTGCGCCGCCGCGCATGCGCGCGCGCCGCTGCGTCGGCGCGCGCACCCGAGGACGTAGAAGCGCCGTCCCGCGCACGCGCATGCGCCGAAGCATCATTCCGCCGCGCGTGCGCATTGGGCGCTGATTGGCGCCGTTGGACGGATTTCCCTGACATTCTACATCCCCGGTGCCATCTGTACCGAAGGCCGGGGAAAAGAGACTATTGCTGCGGGCCCCTATGCCCCGATCAGATGTGATCAAGGTACCTCGCCACCTGGACTCGACAGTGTTGCCTGGCGAAGGGGACAAAGCTACCATGCCTCCTCTGGCAAGACTACAACGCCTATTTGGGCAGAAGGTTGCTGCGGAGTACGGATGGGAGTATCCATACTTATCAAAGGACTTACTCTATGAGGTGGAAGTGTGCCGGGAACGCTGGTACAATGACTTTGTGTGGACCTACCTTCAGGTTCCCCACGCCCGCAGGTACCTGGCATGCTCTCCGAAGGCCTCCCAGCGATTCAAAGACTGCAAGGCAGAATAGATGTTAGGACGACACATCCATGCAGATAAAGTGTTGATCCGAAGAAAGGAAGGAGAAGATGTGGAGTATCATCTGGATATCATGGATCAGCACTTGAAACCACTTGTTCTGCCACATCCCCGCTTTTACCTGTAGGAGAAAAGAGACTCCGTTCTTATCATGCTGCTGAACTTTCTGGGGCCCGTTGCTTTTGTGCCCAGAAGAATGAAGAACTGTTTATTGTTTGTTCTTCACTTTTCCAGCAAAGAGAATACTGACTCTGGGGTAGATAGGGCCGAAAGAAAAGAGGAAAGTTCCACGGGTGCAGTTACCGCGATGCTGTCACCAGGTGGCAGTGTTGCGCAACGTTTAAACACTTATCACACACTCACTTTGGAGATAAGGGATTTCTTCTCTGAGAAGTTTCTTTTCCATTACACGAATATACAGGTGTCAGGGTTATGTGTGTTAATCCTTTCTTTTCCCTCTGCAGGAGAACATCCCATCAAGTTTACTGAGGATGGGGTGGGTCTTAGTCAGGATGGGTGGGAAAGTCGAATGTGAATATGTGATTCAAAGTTATGGATCAATACTGCTGTTTCTCTTCTGTCTTTATTCCCTTTCTTTACAGGGCTCAGACACAATGTTTTAATAGGATAGTTTTACAAAGTTTTTATATTTTTGTCTATCTAGCTGTTAGTCTGTTTCTGGACTGAATCATGTCAGCTGTTTAGGGCATGGTTTACTCCAGACACTAGGGACCAGTGTCAAAGGACCGAGGGGAGAGTGTAGCGGATATGTACTTTCCCGGGTGTAATTTTGAATTTGGCAGAGACATCAGTGAATGTGTAATTCCCTGCAGCCTAGTGGGTGGCGCTGTCACCCTGGGCTGGGGTTGAATCATTGCTGTGTGCCGTCCTCCTTTTTGTCCTCCCTCGGCAGCGGTATGGTGGGGCGGGGAACCCGCCGTGCTTGCTGGGAGAGGATATAAACGGGGCCGGCCATCTTTGTCACAGGGTTGACGTCCCAGGCACCTTCAGATTGCGGACGGTGGGTCGTGTCGCTCCTCTGGGTGGCTTAGGCCTAGAGGACAGCGGAGGTCAAGTTCCATCCCAGGCACCTTTGGCCTGGGGTGAGGTACTTGGATGGAGGTCCGGAGCTCAGTGCCCAACACTGAGTTCCGCGAGGGAAGGAGATCCTAGGGTGCCCAGGGATTGGGTACCCGAATCCGGAAGGCGCAATGGACCGGGGGGAGCTCCTCATTTGAAGACCCGGTGCAGCATATTGCCGGTGACAAGTGAGTCTCTCGTCGGAGACGGCCTGGAAGGAAATCTACCCTCGTGCGGAGACCAGGACACACTTCTAGGAAGGGAAGTGGCAGCTTACATTGTGTCTGGGCCTGTTCGCATCCACACCTCCTTTTCTGTTCTGTTCTATCAAGGGAGTTCAACTGTTTGTGTTCAGACAAGGAGAATAAAGGAGTGTTGAACTTTAATGGTGTGGAGCTCATTTTCTGACAGACATGGTTCGCGGTGACTCTTGGAGGAAGGATCCAGGTGCACAACATCTGTGGTGAAAGCTAGGCGTAGTGTCCCCGCTCCCTCCCCTCTAAGATACCCCTAGACAAGAGAAAGACGAGACCAAGAGGGGAGTGTGAGGAGCAGCCGCTACACAAATAAATTTTAATTGTTTTCAAAAAAAAGGATTGCAGTGCTGTACCCTCACACTCATGTGCAAATGCAAGTGCACACGATGGTCCCGAATGCATATGAAAAAGTGATTGCACCACACATGTGAGGTATCACTGCAAATGAGTTAAAGAAATAAATTTAGCACCAGAGATGTAAAATGGTAATCTGTGAAAGCTTTTAAAGCATCGCCTAATTCTAATTTTAGTTATCGTAGTTGCCATTTTACAGGCAGATGTCATTTTAAATCTGGACATGTTTGGTATCTATTTACTTAGTGTAACATCATCTTTTATATTTTACCCCAAAAAATTCCTAAAAATTTGCATAGAATAAACAGCAAGCAAGTGTAGCGGGTACATGAATTTAGGGGAGGCATCTGGGTGGTAGTGTAACCCAGATGCACAGATTGCTAGGGTATCAGACCTTTTTTGGTTCTTGGAGGACTCTGGTGGTGTGAGGTTCCTTGCGGCCCACAGGTGGCACTGTTGCCCTGGGCCGGGGCTGAACTCACACCGCAAGACTGTACCCTTTTGTCCTTTCCTGGAGCTGGTACAGCGGGGCGGGGAACCCGATGTGACGCAAAGGGAGAGGGGATAAAAGGCGCGGACGCCTTTACCACGGGAGAGGTTCAGAGTTGGAGGACGCGGCCGCACCCAGGCACCTTCAGCCTGGGTGCTGGCGTTCCGGTGTTCCAGGCCTAGGTGCCCTTGACCTAGCCGGAGCGAGGATGGAGTCCATCTCAGGCACCTTTAGCCTGGGGTGAGGTACTATGGCGGATGCCTGGGGCTCAGTACCTTCGACTGAGTTCCGCGAGGGTGGAGGAATCTGAGGGGGGCCCTAATTCCTTGGGTGCCCGTGTCTGAGCTCGTGAGGACTGGTGTGCGGAACTTCTCTGGAGAGTCCAGCGCAGCATCGCTGGTGACAGAGAGGCCTCCTGTTTCTCCCTTGGACGGATCTCCTTCCCCTGACAGGGGCCGTGCTAGCGAAGGTAATTCACGTTCTACCTCACATAGTCAGTGGCAGTGACTATCCGCCACTGGTGATATCACAGTGGTTAGCATCAGAAGGGAAAGGATTGTGCCTCGATCTATCCCCCATTATAACTCAGTAGAAGAAACTGTTTATTGTTTGGAAAGAAGAATAAAACTGAGTTGGACCTATTCACTGTCTGGAACTCTGGTTACTAGGAGCAAAGGAGTCAGGAACGAAGTACTGGACTTGACTCTAGGACACCTGCACAGGGCCCAAATTTCTGGCCTTCACCTCTTAGCTGTGGAGGACATGGGCCGTGGTGTATCTCATCTCTCCCTCCCAGGGACCCCTAGACAACAGCCGCATAACCGATAAAGCAAGAGGGAGAGAGAGGGTCGCTACACAAATATTGTGCAACAATCCCCATTTTATTCTCCAGGATCTCTCCTATTAGAAAGTATGTTTGGAGATTCTGAGTAATTTTCGAGCAAAAAAGGCTGATTATAACATGTATGTGAAATATGTCAAAATTGGCTCGTGCAGCAAACCATACAGTATACATGTTAACAATCATACACTCTCGCCGAAAGAGTGCAGTCAATATGAGTGATAACATATGTATCGCAAAAATTTGATAAATGCACTCTTGTATTACTACATCAAATAACAAAAACTACCCATTTTAGTGCTAGATTTTCTTTATCAAAAGATTCTGTTTATCATTTTGCAGCTGTCAATTGTTCTCTGAAATAGCTCTTATTTCTTTTCAATTTTCTTTTGCCTTCCTTACCCCTAGCCTATTTTGGTAACAGGGAAGAATGATTGGAAAGAGAAAGGGGAAGACAAAAAAAGAGAAGAAAAAAACCAAGCAAGTTACATTTTAAACATTTGTTTTGGATGTTAATTTAGATTATTTGCATAAAATAGGTCACATGATCATATACCGATACAGGTAAAAGGCTAATAGTTAGTTCAGCACTGCTGAATGTCATGGCTGCCTTTTCTTTCTTAAAAATAATAATGCAAGCGACTTTTACTGCTACTAAAATGAATGAATTAACTTTTGTTTGGCTTTATGGATATAAAACGTACGTGGCACACCAGCTTTTCCAATAGACACATTCTGTGCACCTGGTAGGAAGATACAGAGACCAACATTAAAGGTAGCTGAGTCACATTTGGCTCCCAAGCCATTGGTTGTGGACCACTGTCTGCTAAACATATTTCACTAACTGTGATTTGCTTTCCCAGTGAAGTAGACTACAATATCAGTTTTTGTTGGACATTGAAAGAGAAGTATGACCAAAACTTTTTTGGCCATACTTCTCTTCTGGGTCACAGAAGTGCCCTTATTTTTGTACTCCTGTGACCCAGATTCAGCCAACAGCAGACTAAAGTCCGCTGTCGGTCGACATCACAGAGACGGTGCAGACTCTGGAAAGATACTGACTTTAAGGTCGGGATCCACCCAGATGCCTGAATGGCAGCTGGCTCAGCCTCTCAATGTGCCGCTGAAAGCCTAAGCCAGCTGCACCCACCACATGCGCTGGAGGAGCAGAGCAGAGAGAGGTGACTGACAGTTACCGCTCTCTGCTCAGTGAAGGCCGAGAACTAAGCAAACAGCACAGAGTTCTCGGTCTTAGAGCCGGCAGGGGATAATTGCAGAATATATATGTTTTTTTTTTATATCCCACACTTCCCTGTTAAATACAAAATACTACCTAATTTGCATCTTCTGTGCAAGAAGCATCAGGTCTATATTTTGACAATTTCTCTAAAAATAGCTATCTGTAAGAAAGCAATAGGAGGACAGCTGTAGCAGGAGTGTTTAATATTGTGTTTTATGAAGAGAGCAGCTATACTGTTGTGCAAATGATCAGAACACAATGTGTTTGACTAGTGAAGTATCAAACATTGAGTTTGTGTACATACAGGTGTGTATCTGAGATACAAGTGTTTAGCACATAAACTAATAAACATATTTTTTTCTGGAGTAAAAATACAACTGCAATGAAAGAATTAAAAACACATGAAACTTTTGAGTTAATGAACAGGGTCTTTAAGTGCTCATTTAATTCAAACAGCTGTTTGTTAATGCCGTAAGCAGTGTCATAAACTGAGGAAATACAGTTAAGTGCAAGACACTAGTTAATGCTATAAAGCAACACATGCTCTAATATTAAAAGCATTTAATGGCATTAATACAGAATAAAGCATTAGCTCCGTGTTATAATGGCTCAGAGCTGCAGGGCAAATGCTTCTGCACAGCAACTTTTGTAGACAAATCGGCAGAAAGTAAAGTCACACTGTACAGCAAATCATGACATTTTTTATTTCTCTAAAAGAAGTGGAACCCTGATACGCTCACATCTGTTCCAATCACACACTGGATAAAATCACCGTTTTCTAAAGTCCTAAATAACTAAAATTGTAAATCCCCTACGAGTTACCATCTGTAAACACTTCATTTAAAAGATATAACCTAAAATAACACAAACATTGTAGGTTTATTATTATAAATATATGTGTAAAGATGAATGCATTCATGTTATCTTTCTAATCTATGTATGTGTTTATCAGCTTAGTTTATTAAAAAGTAAATAATGGCATTACCCGATGATGATGATGATAATAATATTAATAATATAACAATAACCACGTAAAATTTGCAAACTGGATTTGTATAGTAATGCTCACTGTGCACAATTCAGATATAGCAACATCTAACACTTGGGGGCCTAATTATAAAATGTGCTATCAGTTTTTTATTTTGCATCTCACTATTATTGCTATTAGGGATGTAAAATGCTATGTTTTGATAGCTGCCAATGCTATTTATAAAGCATTGAGTAGTGCTTTATAGCAACCCTTTTCTCATCTGCATCATTACCATGTTGAAACATGAGGAGGCACTGGGGAACAATGCATTTCAATATCATTTAATCATTTAACAATCTTTAATTTATAACAGCCACTTAATAGTTACTGGAATATTTCAAACCAGCTTCTAACATTAAATACACTATTTTTATATATAAGATTTAAAAATGTATGAGAAAAACAGGAAGGGGAACTGTGGAATGCATGTAGTCATGGGTCAAAGATGAATCTAAGTTGCAAAGATAGGTGAAAACTATCTTCAGGTCAACATACATTCTCACCAAAGTCTATTCCTTTTTGATCAGACAGTTTGACTACATATCAGGTCTTGCACCCAAGTAGGCTACTACCTCATCAGAGGAGCAGTCTGCACACTATAGGAATCTGCCCCCAGAACAATATTCTTAGATGTGTACTGAGGGGTGCCAGGTATAAAAGCTCATCCCACTTGAAGGACTTTTCGGAACATTTAATGGTTTAACCACTTGCCGACCGCCGCACGACGATGTACGTCGACACAATGGCACAGGCAGGTAAATGGGCGTACCTGTATGTCCCTTTAAATTTGCCGCCCAGTGGGCGCGCACTCGTGAGCTCGAACTCGATGTTCCCGGGGGGCTCGCGATTGCGGTCGACAAAGGCAGAACAGGGGGATGCCTTTGTAAACAAGGCATTCCCCTGTCCTGCCTAGTGACACGCAGTGTTGTTCATCTTACGTTAAAAAAGTAATTAGTTACAGTTACAAATTACTTCTTCCAAAAAGTAATGGAGTTACTCACTCAGTTACTACATTGAAAAAGTAATTAGTTACTCAGCAAAGTAACTATATTGGTTATATTATATATTCATGGGGGTGGGGCGGGGTGGTAGAAGGATGATATATATGTAATTTTTTCAGTGTATAAAATAATAGGAGGGATAACAATAAATAATATTGGTTATGTGCCCATGCCTCACTGTGCCCAATGCCTCACTGTGCCCAATGCCTCACTGTGCCCGTGTCTCACTGTGCCCTTGCCTCACTGTGCCCAATGCCTCACTGTGCCCAATGCCTCACTGTGCCCAATGCTTCACTGTGTCCAATGTCTCACTGTGCCCAATGCCTCACTGTGCCCGTGCCTCACTGTGCCCGTGCCTCACTGTGCCCGTGCCTCACTGTGCCCATGCCTCACTGTGCCCAATGCCTCACTGTGCCCGTGTCTCACTGTGCTCAATGCCTCACTGTGCTCAATGCCTCACTGTGCCCAATGCCTCACTGTGCCCAATGCCTCACTGTGCCCAATGCCTCACTGTGCCCGTGTCTCACTGTGCTCAATGCCTCACTGTGCTCAATGCCTCACTGTGCCCAATGCCTCACTGTGCCCAATGTCTCACTGTGCCCAATGCCTCACTGTGCCTGTGCTTCAATTGCTGTGCAGTGTTGTTAATGACTCACTGTGCCCCTAGCCCCCTACCTTATTGGCGGGCGGCAGCGTCCCCGCGGCCATTACACAGTATTTAAAAGCCGCGCCTCCCGAGTCCTCGTCGCCTGTTATAGGTGGAACACTCAATTTCCCAGCATTCAGTGTTCCGCCTATCATGGACATCCGCTCATCCTCATAACACAGACAAGGATGAGAGGATGTCCGTGATAGGCGGAACACTGCCTGCTGTGAAATTGAGTGTTCCGCCTTTAACAGGCGACAAGGCTTTTGAAAACTGCAATGGCCGCCGTCTGTCTGCATGACACGCTGTTCAGGTAGGCAGACGGCGGCTTGCAGTTAGTTAGTTACACATTACATCTACTCGCGGAGGCTGCGGCGAGTAGATGTAATTGGGGTAACGCCCCCCATGTAATGGGAACGGCCATGCCGCGAGGGTAAGAGTAATCAATTAGATTACTCGTTACCCCAAAAAGTGGCTACGTTACCTAACGCCGTTTATATGAACGGCGTTAGTTACAACACTTGTGACACGTCAGTGATCTACTGTTCCCTGTGATCGGGAACAGTGATCAGTGACGTGTCACTGGTAGCTCCTCCCCCAACAGTTAGAATCACTCCCTATGACACACTTAACCCCTTCAACGCCACCTAGTGGTTAACCCCTTCACTGCCAGTGTCATTTTCACAGTAATCAGTGCATTTTTATATCACTGATCGCTGTAAAAATGACAATGGTACCAAAAATGTGTCAAAAGTGTTCGATGTGTCCGCCATAAAGTCGCAGTCATGATAAAAATCGCAGATTGCTGCCATTACTAGTAAAAAAAAATACTATAATAACAATGCCATAAAACTATCCCCTATTTTGTAGACGCTATAACTTTTGTGCAAACCAATCAATACACTCTTATTGCGATTTTTTTTTACCAAAAATATGTAGAAGAGTACATATCGGCCTAAACTGAGAAAAATTTTGCTTTTTTTAAAAAAAATTGGAGATATTTATTATAGCAAAATGTACAAAATATTGCTTTTTTCTCAAAATTGTCGCTCTATTTTTGTTTATAGCGCAAAAAAAAAAAAACACAGAGGTGATCAAATACCACCAAAAGAAAGCTCTATTTGTGGGAAAAAAAGGACGTCAATTCTGTTTGGGAGCCACGCCGCACGACCGTGCAATTGTCAGTTAAAGCGATGCAGTGCCAAATCGCAAAAAGTGCTCTGGTCTTTGGCCAGCCAAATGGTCCGGGGCTTAAGTGATTAAAGGCTGGCTGCCTTTAATGACGACAGGAGACATTAGTTTTCATCAAGCCTTAACACAGGTCCTCTAGTGCATTCTGTCGTGATTCAATTAACATTGACTTCTCAAGCCCTAAGGCAGTGGAAGGCTTCCTACCCCCCCAAGTTGTGCTGGCTGTATTTGATGTTTTTAACTATTAAATGTTCCAAAAAGTCCTTTAAGTGAGATGAACTATTGTACCAGTCTCGCAGGACTTCTTCATCAGGCATGCATCACATGCTTAATGAAGGGGTCCTGTGAGGCTCCAAAACATTGCTTTTTCTGTAACTATGTGATTGCCAATTAAAGCTTTGGTCACATTTTGGAGATCCTTGGTATGCTGGTAGTATTCTTTCACTCTGATTGTCTTCGGGTCCAGCTGATAGTCATTGCAGCACCCATTTACATACACAGCCATTTCTACAGGAATGTATGCGTTGGGAATAATATGTTAGAACTTTTGTACCAGGCGCTTCTCAGTACGCATCTTAGAATTTACCATCTGACAAGCACTTCCATTGTTGCTATCAGAGAGGTAGCAGCTTAGGACCAAAGCAGGGTCCACCTATGCAATATTTCAACCACAGATTTGCTTCTTTGAAGGAAAAATCACCTTCGGGTACAGCCATCAGAACCAACTTTCACGTCCATTGGTACAGCACTATCAAACACACATCAGGCCATGAACAACATGGGGATTACACTATTTATATAGTAACTCTGTAATGGTAGGAACTCCCAATACCCGACTGGGTCATCCAAAAAATAGTGCAGCTTTAGAGCTTGTAACGTCCCAGCATTGACCTGGGGAAAAAGGGGGATCCCAGCCAGGAATGGCTTTAAAATGAAAGTATATTCTGGGGAGCGAATTGCCCAGAGTCATAATATATGACTGTATATTCGAAATACATTCAATATGTAACAATATAATAGAAGACGGGACATCTAATACCTGTAGCCACTTTATAAGTGGGTGTCACGCTTACCCCTAACGCAGGTGGTCAGACACTATAGCTGGCTACTGTGTTCTTCACCTATAGCAGCCTCCTTTGCCATAAGGCAAGCAGTCCTACTGGTACTCAGTTGCCCCCAGGACGTATACACAATGTTATCGTGCCTGCCTACAATACCAGGACAGGCGAAAACTGAGCAAAGCAAACAGGTACTTGCGGTTGGCAGACAGGCAGAGTGGTTCAATGACAGTCCAGGTAAAAAACAGGCAGAGTTCAGAGAATAGTCATTATCCAGTCCGAGGTCATACACAGGGAAATCCAATCAAGCAGAGCAGGGCAGACAGACGGGGAGCTTAATCAGATATTACACACACGTAATCACACTCTATCACACTCTATCACAAGAGTGAGACTGAAGGTTTGGCTGGCTTAAATCATGTCTGATCTCCACTCAGCGACCTGCCACATGAATCACCTTGCAGGTGGACAGACAAGGAGAATGCAATAGCCAAAACCAGGATTCTGGAATGAGGAGCATGAGAGCAAGACGCTCCTGATAGCGGGAAGGCATTTAAAAATAGACTTGAAAGTTGATTCTCATGGATGTACCCAAAAGTGATCCTGTCTGCATGATGACATCATCTGGCCACCCTCTTGCTTCCTACTGAAGCAGTCATGATTGGATAACGAAACGCGCCATGGGCGTGGCCGGATGATGTCATCATGCTGACAGAAAATGGAAGTCGGCCATCTTGGATAGGAATCTTAAGCCAAAGCTTAACCTTAAGGCGGAAATGTTTGTTTAATCGTTTCTATGTACACTGGATGAAGTTTACTAATTTTGTCAGTGAGATTTTAACCCTCTGTTTTAATAAATTGATCTGGTATGCTGATATATTGTGTAATGAGGTTCTTTTTGTTTCTTTGAGTTACCTTTGGAGGAAAGGTGTTCATAAGTGGAGAAAGACAGATGAAAGTTTGCATTGACACAAAGCCCTTTTAAAAGGCAAGGCACATATTGACCTAGTTTTCAATAGGTCAAAATATGAGGTAAGCAGCCTGTTTGGAAGGTGGAAGAAACACTCTGTGGTGGGGATGCGTTTAGAATATTCACTGGTGAACGTTTCATTTTTTATTATTTATGTTTCATTATAGAGTTAGGTCCATATACAGTATATTTGGATACAGACACAATTTTAGATTTTTCAGGTATTTACCAAAACATATTCAAGCTATAGTTATATAATGGATATGGGCTGGAAGTGCACACTCTCATGCCGCGTACACACGATCATTTTTCCCGTCAGGAAAAATTAAATTTTTTCCTTTGGACGAGAAAAACGATCGTCTGTGGGCTTTTTGTCATTTTTCCCGATGGGAAAAACGGCATTAATCACAACGAGAAAAATTAGAACATGCTCTAATTTTTCTCGTCGTGATTCCTGTCATTTTTTTCCGCGGCAGTTTTCCCATAGGTCGTTTTTCTCGCCAAGAGAAAAAATTATGGGAAAAATGGCCGTGTGTGGGGGAACAAGCCGTTCCCTCGTTTTTCCTGTCGTGATTCACGGCGGTGTTTTCACCGCCGTGAATAACGATCGTGTGTACGCAGCATCAGGTTTATTTGAGGGTATGTACATTAAAATTGGATGATGGATTTAGGAATTACAGCTCTTAAGAATAGCCACCCCCCTTTTTCGAGGGACCAAAAGTAATTGGACAATTGAATCAAAAGCTGTTTCATGGCCAGGTGTGGGCTACTCCTTTGTTATTTCTTCATCAATTAAGCAGGTAAAAGGTCTGGAGTTGATTCTAAGTGTGGTATTTGCATTTGGAATCTATTGCTGTGAACCTACATTATGCGTTCAAAGGAGCTGTCTATGCAAGTGAAACAGGCCATTGTAAGGCTTCAAAAATTAAACAAATCAGAGAGATAGCAACAACATGAGGAGTGGCCAAATCAAACGTTTGGTACATTTTGAGAAAAGAAGAATGCACTGGTGAGCTCAGCAACATAAAAAGACCTGGACGTCCACAGAAGACAACAGTGGTGGATTATCATTGTCAAAGTCTACAATCAAGAGAAGACTTCACGAAAGCAAATACAGAGGGTTCACCACAAGGTGCAAACCATTCATAAGCCTGAAGAATAGAAAAGCTAGATTAAACTTTGCCAAAAAACATCTAAAAAAGCCAAACCAGTTCTGGAAAAGCATTATTTGGACTGATGAAACCTAGATTAATCTGTACCAGAATGACAGGAAGAAAAAAGTTTGGAGAAGGCCTGGAACAGCTCATGATCCAAAGCACACAACGTCATCTGTAAAACATGGTGGAGGCAGTGTGATGGCATGGGCATGCATGGCTTCCAGTGGCACCAAGTCATTGGTGTTTATTGATGATGTCACAGAAGACAGAAGCAGCCGGATTAATTCTGCAGTGTCTAGAGATATACTGTCAGCCCAAATTCAGCCAAATGCAGTAGGAGCTTGTGAATAAAAAGAAGTGGAATATTCTGCAATGGCTGAGTTAATCACCTGATCTCAACCCAATTGAGCATGCATTTCACTTGTTGAAGGCAAAACTAAAGGCAGAAAAACCCACAAACAAAGAACAACCAAAGAGAGCTGCAGTTAGAGCCTGGCAAAGCATCAGAAAGGAGGAAACTCAGTCTTTGGTAATGTCCATTGTTCCAGACTTCAGGCAGTCATTGAGAGTAAAGGATTCTCAACAAAATATAAAAAATGAACATTTTATTTATGATTATATTCATTTGTCCAATTACATTTGAACCCCTGAAAATGGGGGGACTGTGTATAAAAATGGTTGCAGTTCCTAAAATTTGTACTTGATATTTATGTTCAACCCCTTTAATAAAGCTAAAAGTCTGCACTTCAAATTCATTTGAATTGTTTTGTTTTCATTTTATTTTGGTGGCATACAGAGCCAAAAGTATGAAAATTGTGCCTGTGTACAAATATATATGGACATAACTGTATATATATGTTTTCACTGTTCATTATTGTTTGCCTATAAGTGAATGTTACACTGCTTTTTGGACTTGCCACTTTATATTTTGTGATGGAAGATATTTAGATATTTTTTTTTCATGTGTTTGAAAGAGATTTGTATGCTATGTATATGGTATGGTATAGTTTTGTTCAATTGCGCAGAGTTTTATTTATTTTTATTATATTACATACTCCTGACTACTGCACTCTGCGTGTTATGTTATATTAAGCATACTTCTGAATGCTGCACACTGTATGTCATGATGTATGTCACATGACTGACGACCGCACTTATATTCATTGTCTAATGCCTTGTACACAAGATCGGAATTTCCGATGGAAAACGTCAGACAGACTTTTTCAATTGGAAATTCCTACCGTGTGTAGCCCCATCAGAGTTTTTTCATCGGAAATTCTGAGGAATTCCGTCAGAGTTTAGATATAGAACATGTCCTATTTTTCTCCGATGGAATTCCGTCGGAATTCCGATGTGATTTGGCCAGGCAAAAGCCTGATCGTGTGTACAAGGCATTACAGTTGCTGCTTTCTTGTGATCCCAAATTTTTGGATAGATAAACTGTCACAAATGTGTGCAGTTCATACAGTTCTATTTAATTATGTATATTCGGGCCATGCCGACTGTTCAGCTCAGTGTGGTCATTTACATAATTTGCCATGGTGAATTTTTCTGAACAGAGAAGAAGGTGAAAGAAAAAAAAACGAACAGTAAACAAGAGGATCAACAAGAATCCAGGAAGAGAGGATACACCCAGGACTAAGAGAGAAGTGAACAGATATGTTAAAAGTTAACACACCAAATAAATGCAAAAAAAATTAAAATGGTTTGGGGTTAAGTATCATGACTATACAGCTATTATAATAATAATATTATCATTATTTTTTATTATTATCCTTACCATTATAAAGATGCCACATGTTTTATACTTTTACAGAAACATGGCCCTTATGCTAATTGATGCATTGTAGAAAAAAATCAAATACAT